>JADLZN010011950.1:0-142371 GCA_018155175.1 Sinocyclocheilus anophthalmus | reverse complement strand
AAGAGACATTAGGTCCACAGTGAACGGATAAGTGAAAGTATAGTGAGTCGGGAATAATCGAATATATAAATTAATATTTGTGATCATTAAAGTTAGACAATATTTCAAAGCAATATTTCTGATTAAAAACTGATCACGTGAAATTGGTGTCAGATTGAACACGGAGCTAGACAAAATTGAAACCAAGTCCTGATAAAATCAGAAGCGCAAGTGAAAGACCGAATACGCATTAAGCCTTCGACCAGGCCGCTGGATTCCGCTTTTGTTGTCTGCTTTTGGATCCTTACAACAACGAAACCAGCGTCACACTCCGCGGCCATATTATTGAAGCGTAGGCCTCGCGTACCGCGGCCATAGAGTGATCGGATGCCGCTTATTGTATCAGCGCTGCTGGCTTGATCACTGCGCGGCTGTGCGTATCTTTGACGAGGAGCGTCAGGTCTTGCCTGTTCATTCCACCACATTTGACGACCCCTACTGGACTCCGCTCTTCCACGTTGAAAGCCGGATCCGGCTATCCCCTTGCAACGTGTGATTTATTTCCTCACAACCATCACGATCCTCCAGGTGGGGATTTGTCCTTGTTGTGTCACCGTACACGGATATCTCCCTTTTTTGGAAGGCTAAACAAAGTAGTTTAGCTTTCACAACGAAGCACACGGCGCCTTCACGACTTGGCGGCGGTGGCAACAATACTACAGCGAGAATAAAAGTTACGCCTTCTTTCTTTGCGTGAACATTTGGGCAGCGTTATGCGAATCTTCCCACATTGTGACGTAGACATTTTTGTTCGTGTTGGAATTGCCGTTTTTATATGTCGTTGTTGACTTTTAACTTTTATAAAGAATATCTCTTTGGATTTGAGACTTTAGTCTTTGCAACTTTACAGATCTTCTTTATGCACCAAGAGCTTGTAACACTCCAAAGAGAGAAAAAAAATTGAAATCGCATCATATGACCCCTTTAAAATCCTGTCTTCATTGGCAGCAATTTTTTGTTTTCCAAAACAAAACATGTTTAAAAATAATGTTTTTTGGCTGCCTGAAATCACTTTCAATGAGGTTAAATGAAAAAAAAAAATTATGTAAATGCTTCGTTTCTGAAGGCTTTGTAATGAATGAGGGAACTGAGTCTTGGCCATTGAGGAATGTAGCAACACTGAGATCTCCACACTGTCAGGATGCGCGCACATTTATAAATAAATAAATCTGCTGTGTCTCTGGCTCGCGTTCGCTGGAGCTGACCGTGGTGCTGATCGCCGCACGCTCGCTCAAGATCAACACTGACATGCTCGAGCGTCAGTATCTGAACACCTCCGACACTGAACTTGACGCTCCCTCACAACCTTCAGTTTCGGAGGAAATCCTAAAATAATCGAGCATGAATCTGAAGTGAGACGGAAGCGTTTTGGAAGTCGAAGGAAAGTCAGTATTAAACCTGATGTTTAATAGGATTTGCGAACATGATGTCCATCGTGAGATTTTTACTGTACTTTATTTAAGATGTGTGTTATTTGAATGAATTTATATTCATAATGTTGCTATAAACATACCCGTTTAGAAGCAAAAGAAGATAACTTCATCTATTTGGATTCTTGGACATTCGAAGTGGAGATATGGCTCGCGTTCTTGTCTTTGTTTTGTTAAACCACTAGTCGTACGTTCTCTTCGGTAGTGAAATGTTTCTGGTGGGAGCAAGTAAGTTTATTTGTCCTGATAATCAGTGTTCTGTCTTGTATTGAATGGATCCACGTGAGCTTCTGTTAATGAGATGAACTGAACCTTGCTTGGATGCAAAAATCATGTCATGCAATAGGTTACATCAAAATCAGGATTTTTAAATTCTGAACGACAGGTACTTAAATAACCTCCAGTATGTTGAACAGTTTTAATATAGCAAAGACGTGTGTTAAAATGCTGACTAAATTGCTCAAATGCTTTGACTGGTTAAGAGGTTAGCAGAGACTAACATGGGCTAAGAATTGACTTTTTATCATTGGTTTTTGGATTTTTGACATTCAGTTGAACACTGGACTCAATTCAAATAGTATGAATTCTCAGCCTATTCTTGGCAAGTGGTTGTTCTTTCACTATAAGTTTTATAGTGGTTATGCAGTATATTACAAATAAATGAGTTTTATTAGTTTGTTAAAATACTAGGTTGATTATAAAATATAAAATTAATAATAAAACTATCATAAAAAATTGGCCTATACAATGCTGGTCAGATTAAACAACAATTAACCATTCAGCTGCAGTTGTTTTCTACAATATATTGCATTGGATAGAAGATTACATAAAGTTCATTGTGTATAACAGAAAATGTAACAGCAAGAAATAACCGTTAACATTCATGTATTTTGATAAACACTTTTATCCAAAGCATTTTATGTTGCATTCATTGTATACATTTTAGAAGTTTATGCATTTCCTGCAAATCGAACCCATGACTTTGCCGTTGCTAGCACCATGCTTTACAGTTTGAGCTACAGGAATAATTGAACCTTGTAAAATCCTGGCAATAGTTTTACTAAACAGATTTTTCTTGTATCCTTCTTGAATATTTTGGGGGGAATTAGTGAATTTTCATGCATGGCATGAAGGTGTGGAAGCATCTCAGGAAAATACTTTCCTGTATTGTTCTGATCCTTTCCCTTTTTTCCTGATTGAGTCATCTGGGATTTTGTGGCAGCTTTGATAAGGCAGCAGTTGGCACTTCTGTTCTCACAAGCACAGCGTTTCTGTCTGAAATATGAACACTTCCAGTGCTGAAAGTTGCTTCTCGGAAACCAGGACAAACCAGCAAAATCGCTCTTGATTAAAGGAATGGTTTACAAAAAAATGAAAATCTGCTGAAAATGTAGTCATCCTCAAGCCATCCAAGATGTAGATGAGTTTCATCATCGGAACAGATTTGGAGAAATTTTGCATTATATAGCTTGCTCACCAATGGATCCTCTGCAGTGAATGAGAATTCAAGCAGTCCAATAAGACATCACAATAATCCATCATCCACAGTCCATCATTTATTGTTAAACGCTGTGTCCATGTAATATACAAAACCATCAAGACAATTTTCTTCAAACAAGGCCTCTGTCTATAATATGCTCCAGTGAAAAACTTGTCTCATCTGAGTCTGGGGAGAAATATGCACAGATCAAAGACAATTTACAAGCAAAAACTTGTCTAAACAAATCTGTTAGTGGATTTTATGTGAGAGGACAACAAGGGATGGATGTAATTGTGGATTATGGACTCATATTTTGATCAGAAGAGGCAGTTTAAAGCTAAAACATCTTCGATTTTGTAACACTCAGTTTTTCACTTCACAAGATTCGTGATTAATTGATGAACTCGAGTCATGTGGATTACTTGTGGATTATTGTAATGTTTTTATCAGCTGTTTGGTCTCTCATTCTGACGGCACCCATTCACTGCAGAGGATCCATTGGTGAGCAAGTGATGAAATTCTAAATTTATCCAAATCTGTTCTGATGAAGAAGCAAACTCATCTACACTTCTAAATTTAGAGCAAATGTTAATTTTTGGGCAAACTATTCATTTAAACCTACATTAGATCAAGACTGAGTTTGATGTTGGATAATTTTTTTTTTTTTGTAAAAAAGTGCACTTTAAGTTTAGGATGAACTTTATGGAATGGCAACTGCGAGCCATTAGTACCAGATCTGATGCTCAAACTGAAATCTAGACGGAAAGCCTTCCCAGCAGAGTAGAAGCTGTTATCGTTACAATTTTGAACTTAAATGTTCAGCAAGCACATATGGGTGTGGTGTTCATGTGTTCAAATATTTTTGGCCATGTAGTGTATATCCGGAGGATTTGTGCTGAAATTAGCTGCCTGTTAAAAATTATCAGACTTCCAACACCTCATCTGGCCCATAGTGAGGTGGTAAGAGAATTGCATCGCCAGGCCAAACCTAGTGGACCGTGGACACCAATTACATTGACCTTAAATTGCCACACCGTCTAATTCCACCTCTGGTGAACCCAGGGAGGGGAAGTGTTCATGGATCACTGCTAGACCCTACACAAACCAATCAAATGAGTTTACATAGCTAGGAACATCATTGAAAGTGGGAAATGAGGTCGCACTTGTGCACAGGTGATATGATGGAGCAGAAATGCATGACTGCGTCATCTCATTAGTATTCTAAGGTATTTGTCTGTAGAGTTAAAAAAGCATAATTACATTTTCATATGTTTGGACAGACACTGAACGTGCAATATTATCATATTAACAGCGTTTAAATGTTTACAAATCCTTTAAGATTGATAGAATATATTGTTATGAAATTAAGCAATTTATTTTATTGTATCTATAGTATATGAGATTATTTAAATATTAATTTGTTTTATAGCACAGTCAAAAATCAATAAAGGAACATAATGTTATACTGCAAAACCACTTATATTTCATATGTGTACTAATAAGAGGACTCTGTATATGCTGTGTGTAGGGTGACTATTGATGACATCTATATTGGAACAAAGAAAAGCAAAAAGGATTCAGTCTCCACATGTTCAGTTTTGTTTGTGTGTGTGACTCTTCTATTATGTGTCTTTAAAAAGTGCTTTGCCTTGAAATATAAGCACATAAAAATGTAATTATAGAGAAACATCAAGTGTAGGATATACTAGTTTCAGATCTAATAGAAAACAAAAGGGCAAAAATTAATTACAAATTATGCACTGTCAGAAAAATTTGAAGAAAAAAAAACTACACATTTGTGCTTCAATTTACCCCTATGGTTTGTGCAATAGTGATAAAAAAAATTTCAGCTATTCTTTTTGAAAGTTATTTTGTTACACCGGTATATGGCAACAAGTGTCCATCTTTATGAGTGAGTACATAATTCAGAAGATCCATTCAACAGCACTGATTTATTTAAAAACTTTAAGTGAGTCATTTAATCATTCACTCAACCGATTCGTTCAAAACCGCTGAATCATTAAAGGAATAGGTCACCTAAAAATTTCTTACAAATTTCCAGGTTTCCTCCATCTAATGCAAGTGACTGGTGCTCAACATAGACCATTTATGACAATTGTTAACAATAATCTAATACACCTACTACATCTCACGTGACCTATTGTTGGCCAGGTTGTGTGGATTACTCTGAAGCTGCTTAAATATGTATTTCGGACTGTCAAAAATGGGCTGCCATTCATTTACATTAGATGGGGAAAAATCCTGGAAAGTTTTCCTCCAAAAAGAAACACTATACACCTGGGGTTAAGTAAGCAGGATATACTGTATATATATATATCCATATATATACTCTTGCTTCTTGAATAGTATCCTATTCTTGAGCTCTCCATCTTATCCTTGGAAAACCCATTGACCGTTCAAGGGCAGTGTGTGGTGCCCTGGTGTTACAGTGACACCTCGCTCCGTCGGGAAAGTGCAGTGTTCCCCTGAGGCTGAGACGCACTCCCTCTGCGACTTTGTGTTGATAGAACACCCTGCAGCTCCATCTGTGAGTGCATTGTCTACCCTGAGAGGATCAGACAGCACATTTCACGAAATCTATCATGAAGCACTAACCCCTTACCAGAATCCATTGCATGCCGGCAGGTCATTAGAGCATGAGATAACATAGTGATGGACAGAGATGGTGTGAGAGAGATGCCACGTTTAGAATGTGAAGACAAATGACTTGTGTTGTGTTCTCTTTATTGCATTCACCAAACAGACCTGTATGTAAGAAGATTCATTTAAATCCTCAATTTGGACAAGAAAGCAGTTGTTCAAGCAATCAATATGCACATTTGCAATTTAAACGGAGGATGGGAGGACTTGCATTCCTTAACATTTGAAGAAAAAGGAGGGAAGAGAAATTCAGGATTTTTGTAGGCTAAAAGTGTATTTTCAGCTAGCAGGATCAAAGCCATGCAAAATTCTGACTCGGAGCACACATGTTTATCCTGTTTTCATACTTGTGGATCGTAGTTGAGATTGCATGTTGAAGGTCTCTTTGAAGAAGATTTTGGTCTGTTCTCAGATCATGAGGAGCAGTTGAAGTGCTGCTATATGCCTGTTTCCTGTGAATTACTCTGACAGGATGTCTGCGTGTCTCATGTGGCCTCTTGCTTTTTAACTGTATGCTCAGTGTTTTACCCAGGGTGACCTGCGCTCCTCTTTCTGTTATGTAACAGATTTGAGTGCATCTGACTTATGCTTGAGTGGTTGAGACATGACTGAGATAACGATAGACAGTCTTATTTTATATAAAATGTATACTTGCTTTTAGTGGGTTTAAGTTTTATTAGAGCTATAAGTAGTGGGCTATACCGCTGGGCGGTATTTTTCAAAATTATTTCCAAAATTGTTTCACGGTACATGACGGTATTTTTTTTTCATGCATCACTGGGTGTTAACCATATTTTCTACTGATTGAGAGGAAATACTGCAGTATATTGACTTAGAATGCCCTATTTTACTGTCATGATGAGTGAATATTGTCAAAAAATACTACAATAAATAGTGACTAAACACGACCCCTTTTAATACATGTTAACCAGGAGTCACTCTCATTTATAATCGCGGCATCGTCTGATAAAATCAACATGCATCTACACTAAAGAGCGGCTATGCGGTTGTTTTGGCTATATTACTTTTTTGTCTCATGCAGCGCACTGCCTGCGTCTGAGTAACAAACTAAGAAAAACAAAAAAGTGCATGTGATATTAAAAGACGAACTACACCCATATTTATAATTCCAAACAATCAGTAAACAACAGGTGCTATGAAACACTGTTTTGTACTCATTTATTGACGAAACGGCTGCGGTGCGGCCAACTGAATGTGCTGCTTCTCTGCCACTCACTGCACAGAACAGACGCCGAAAGAGGTGACACGTCTCCGGGAAAGTCCGCGAAATCTTCCAACTGACCCATAGCTAAAGTTTATCCAAAAAAGTCGCTAGGTTTGTCAGTATGAATATTCTATGGGAAAAAGCGCTCTGCTAAAGTTGCGCTCGTGTGTGTGAGACGCGGGAGCTGATTGCAGGGGCTGGGGGGAGTGGATATTTGTGGCGGTCAATGTGGATATTGTGGATGAGTTCTTCTGTGTCATCACGTTCTATTAGTTCTACAGCTTCAGTTTCGGAACTTTCACGCTTAGTAACACATACAGCTGTTCCCTCACCACAGTGCAACAGTGAAAAGGGACCCCTTTCAAATAGTGTCGCGTTCCGAACGTTGTTTAAGCGACATACTATTGCGGTATTTTAAAAATTCATATCATAACAAAAATAAACACCGGTATTCGGTATGAACCGGTATACCGCCCAGCACTAGCTATAAGCATAATTTCTTGTCAGATGCAAATGGAAGTAAGCAAAGCTTGCATCAGTATATTCATCTACGTTTGCAGTGCACATTTGTGAGATACTCCAACGTCTGATGTGATGTAGTTTAGTAACTATATCTAAGGATATAGATAATGGATTGATAGTTTCCATATGGTCCTATATTTGCTGTAACACATAAATGGCAGAGTTCACTGAAAAATTAAGATTTCATTGTTATTTTCTCACCTTCATATTTTTCCATTCCATTTTCTTCTTTGAACACACAAAATGAGAATTTTGAGAACTTCTGTTTTCTTTACAACAATAGTGGAAGCTGATTTATGTATGATTTAAGACGTAGAGTATATCATACATCATTAAAACTAATATAAGTTTTATATGCAACTTAGCAGTATAAATCAACATATGTAGAAAACAAAACCTTAGAGATGTACAGCATAGTGCATTGGAAAATACAGTGGGGTGGGTGAATTGTCTTTATTTTTAACGTATATTTTCATTCTTTCAGTGTCAGGATTGGACCTGTTTTGTCATGTGTTTCAGTTCCTGTTTTGCCTTATTTGGTCATGTTCCTGTCCTCGTTTAGTTTCATTATGTTCCATTGATGTCACCTGTGTTCCCCAATCATCCCCTGTTTAAGAGTCAGTCTGTTCAGTTTGTGTTTGTCAGGCCTACTCGTTCTCTACGTGTGTTGACTCAAGCGTCTATTGTGGATTATTTCCTATATTAAATACAGTTCCCGTTTTCTCGTGCCTCCAGCGTGTTCCCTCAACAGCGTAACGTGACATTCAGACCGTAAGATAATGCAATGTAAATGCTGACAGTACCACCATAACTCACGTTTTCCTTTATCTAAGCAGTTATTTTCCACATCACTAAAGAGCTTATGCCTGGCCATGTATCACAATTTATTTGAAGCTACATTCAGACACGTGTAACCTCTATTACTTCAAGGACAATGAGCACCCGCGGGATAAGAGTGAGGTAAATGTCATGGCTAAAATGACAAAAATTTGATGAGTCGTTTCATAAGAAGCTTCTATTCCTGGTTAGTGGAAAATGTTAATTATATTAAGTTAATATATTGAAAAAAATGGTCAATTCATTGTTTTATTAGTACTTTCTGGACATTGGCATCAAACTGCGCTGTTAGCAGATTGGATTCTATAGTCGCTAAGATGATGTGTTTTGAAATTGGAACATTTTGTTCAGTGTACAAATATTTGCTGTTTTCTGTGACAAATAAGTTGTAATGATGAGACATAATTTAACAGACTCTGAGGTGCAAATACTGTACATTTGTTGATGTGGCAAAACATGACCCTGGCAGATGTTCTCCCATGATATCAGTTTATGAAAATCTTTCATTTTTCACTTCAGTGAGCATCTGCTGGACAGATGGAGTGAAACTGGCTTGGCATTTAGTGTGTAACAACACGTTATAACAGTGATGTGTTTTCCTCTTACACAAGTGGACAAAACTATTAGCATTTCTATTATCTAATAAATGTGTTTTTTTTTACGCTAAAAATATTAGTTATTATTGCAATTCATTACAACAACAAATATGAGTGAGTACAGATTCATTCAAAAAAGTAATTCAAAAGCAGTTATTTATTCAGGAAATTTTGTCAAAAAGTCGTTGAATCATTTACTCAACAGATTCGTTCAACAAAGCTGATTCATTCAGGAACGTAACACTGCTAGCTCTAGGTTTGTTTGCAACTATTTTGTTTGTGAAGCAAACTGGTAAAATGTATGGTAGGTTATATTTATTATATGAAATATATTGTTAATTCAGTAACAATTGTGCTGTTTTATCTTGTGTCTACAGCCGAAAGTATACTTCCCTTGTCTATGTTCAGCTCTGGCTCGTGGCCTTTTGCACATGTATTGTAGAAATATCTTATGTAACATATAATGGTCAGTGTAGAGGTAGAGCTCATAATAACCCCTTGCACACAGAATTACACAAAAACAATAGATGCAAATCTGGGAACTCATTAAAATGGAAGGTTTGATGCATGTGACCCCATAGACGCTTTGATGTCGCAGTCAACCTTCACCGAGGTGGCCCTCTCCTTCCTCAAAAGGATTATCGGTGGTGCAGAGCTGGAGTCAGACCTCTCTCCATCCAATTTACACAGCCATTGCTGAGGGCAAGGAAGACCAGCATAATCAGCTGTGACCCCTATTGTGTATGATCATAGCTGCATGGAGATGAGTGCTGCCATACTAGTGACCTCCTAGGGCGTCAACACAGGGCATTGATTATCAGTCTGATACTGAGTATGATTCTTCAGCGTTGTGATGCATTATGGGTTTTGTTGCTGATGATTAGCATTGGAGAATAGCAGACAAATGACAAATGCAGATCCAAGCTCCTCTGCTTGCCTTACTGTATGCTATATGCCAGTGCTGAAGAGTGATTTCTTTAAGTGGATATCTATTTAATTATCTAATTTATCAGAGATGACAAATGATTAACACTATGGCAAGTGTCGATTTAAAAGTAGGGCTTTTGCCAGGCAGTGCCTGACATGTTGGGATATGTTGATATGTTGTAAGTAAAATTGTAATTAATTCATTCATTTTTTATTTAATTTAGTTGAGATTTGCATCAAACAATAATGACGATCCATATAGAGCATAGAGTACCAAAACTGTTGTGGATCCGCTTGCCCGAATATCACCGTAACTTGCACAGATTTGCAGAAAATTACCATTGTTGGGCAAATAAATAATTTACAGGCAGTTATATTCCAACGTTTTATTATGTAAGACTTATGTTACACCTAAAATAACAAGGAACTTTATAGTAATGTTAATATTAATTATAGCCATTCTCTGAACTCATAACTCATAGCATAATGAACTGCACGCCCCTGCTATATGCTTTTCCTAGTGAAAACAATTGGATATCTTATACAAACTAATATTCAGTTAATTATAATTTAAACTAAAATTTTACAAAAACCGTAACTACCTTAACTTAATTTCCAAAAACATACTCTCTCTCTAAAAAGGTACAAACTGTCTCTGTCAGTATGCTAATGTGTACACTATATAAACTTCAGGTACTGTACTTATGTACTTTTAAAGTAGCCTACTGATATGAACCTTTAAGGAGCTAATATGTATAATTTAGGTGTAAATAAGGTACAGAGATGTACCTTTTAGCTTTTGTATCTCAGGATACCTCCCCAGTGACAGATTTTTCTTGGAGTGCAATAATTATAAATTCATTTTTAATAATTCATTTTTATGCTAATTTCACATTTATCAATAGAAATTAAGGTTTGTTTAAAAAAAATAATAATAATAAAAAAGTTTCAGGCATGTGTTGCTGTTACCCAATCTGGCATATTTTTTAAAATAAATACATTTAATAAACATATATTATTTATCTTGAGAAAGTAATGCGTGAAACATATTTTTACTCTACTGGGGGGAACATGATTTTCAGGCATTATTTGGTTAAGTGCCTGTTAATGTTGTGGTCCTTTGGTAAAGATGTGTCATACAGATCTGGAACAGAATCATTGTGCAACAAGTCACAATTTCAAAATAGCCGTTATGTAACTTAGCTAAGAGTCTGTATTTATTATTGTTGATGTTATTGCATGGGTTCGGGTACAGGAACAAAAAACACCCCTTTCCCCTTTTTGCAATCGCCCACACAAACACATAAAGTCCATTAGATCACTGCTCAGAGGAGATGCTAGAAAATGCTCTTGCAGTTCAGTCTAGTTCACCGCCTTTCTATTTTCTCCAGAGCGACAGAGGCATGTGCTGGAGTATTGAATCTGCCACTGTTCTCCTCTGCTTTTTGTGAGACTAATTAGCTCGTCTATTTCTTCCTAAATCATGATCGAGTACCCTACAGCTGAGCTGAATTAAAAAAAAAAGGACCCACATAAAAGTCTCATAGGACACAGTGTACCGAATTCAGTCAATTTCAGAAAGCAGTTTCAATAAAATATAATCATGAGCAGATCACTTCTGCTTTACAGTATATCTTTTATATCCGTTTCTTTTTGTTTTTATGAAACCTTCTTGATTCTGCTGGTGATTTCTGCCACTGTCAGTCTGATTTCGGTTCAGTCGCCTCTGAACGCCGACTCTTAATCACAAAAGAAGTGGTGAACTGGTAATATAGCAAACAGCATAATGGACCCAAACAACTTTCAAAATACCAATTTAAACATGTTGCCCAGAGGGGATGTACTAGCATTAAAGGGGTCATATGATGCTTTTTTTAAGATCATTATTTTGTGTATTTGGTGTAACAGAATTGTTGACATGCTTTAATGTGCAAAAAACACATTCTTTTTCAAATACAGTACACTATTGTAGGTCCTCTATGCCCCGCCCCCTCCTCAAAACGCTTCGTTTTCCCTACAAGCCCTCCTTTGACAAGCGCAGTCTGCTCTGATTGTCCAGCTGACCCGGTGCATTGTGATTGTCCGAACACCGCAAGCACTCGTCGGAATTGTAACGCCCCTTACCATAATCGCAAGCTTCATCTTTCAAAATAAATGTAAAGACATTAAATAATGTCATTAGTTTTACCATCAGTTCAAGCCCGAAAGGTGCACAGACAAGTAATGCTGCAGTACATCAACCACGGTAAGACAGCTGACTCTACGGTGAGGTGACGCTGTCTCTCTCTCGGCGTCTCTCTCTCACACACACACTTCGCGCGCACACACACCACACAAGTCGCAAAACTCCGCTGAACAGTCATAGCCAATACTAAACTATAACAAAACATACTTACAGTCATTGCTTCATAAGCGCCAGATTGTCATTAGCAAAGTCAAATGACCTCCTCTCCCTAGTTTCGATGAAACGGTCCGTCCCATAAATTCATTTCTGGTTCTGTTAAGTGATCTTAAAAGTCTTCTAAATGCATCTACTTTTCGGAAGGCTAAATAAAGTGCTTTTGTTTTCGCACTGAAACACACAGTGTCTCCCTGACATGGCTGCTTCAACACTAACTGCTGTTACTGAAACCACACCTTCTTTCTTTGCGTGAACATTATGCAAATGTTGCAAATATTTGCCGCATTATGCAAATATTCCCACATAGTGAGGTAGATATGTGGGGGCGTGTTAGAACGAGCCGTTTTAGGTAGGTGTGGCTGGCAGAGTCTTAACTTTGATAAATAATATCTCTTTGGGTTTGAGACTTTAGTCTTTGCAACTTCAGGGATCTTATCTATTCACGAACAGCTTATAACACTCCAAAGAGAAAGAAAAACTTTAAATCGCATCATATGACCACTTTAAGGAAAAAGAAATGTAGCTTTGCATAAAACATCTCTGGGTGTTGTAGTGGGTTTGCTTTTAGAGAGAACTGTAGCCCCTCAGAGAGCTAGCCAGTGAGAAGAGATCAAGCCACAGAGTAAATGTTTTACATCCCAAACCTGACTGGTCAGATTGGAAAGCTTTCGGCAAGCAACTCAGACGGTCTATAAAAGGACAGCAAATGAAAACAGAGCACAGCAACATATTTCAAACCTGTGGATTATTGTTGTGTTTTCATGGGAAGATAATAGCTTGTCCATGACAACACTGTTGTTCGACTGTAAGTTATTGCTTTAGTAGTTTTCTTGAAAACATGCATTGGCTGTACTAGTTTCTGCACTAAAAACAGAGTGGAAATATCATAATAATATATCAGTTCAGTTATGGAAGCAAATGATTTATATCACTATTGCCCTATAATTAATAACACAGAATAAGTGGGCCTGACAATGGCAATGAAGCCTAACAAGTTATGAATTATATATAAATTATTAGGGTTCGAGATTCAAAGTTAATTAATTTTGTTAATTTTGTATTTCCAGACCGTCCACCTGCTCCTGTTAATGTGTCAGTCATGCACCTGAGAGCTGATTCAGCAACAGTGTCCTGGGAGGTGCCTGAGGGTGACATTATCATCGGCTTTTCCATCTCCCAACAGGTAAATCACTTTTCTAGGAAAGAGAAACACATTTCAAAATTTGCAACAAAATATAAACTGTCAATTCTAATATTTCTAAGTATATTGGCACAGACAGCCTGTGTTCTTTTTGTAAACAAGTAAGAGACATTTTGGATTATATCCAAGCAGTTTTGGTCTGACCTTAGCTCTCATTTATTTGGTTCTCCCAATTTTACAAACTTTTTTAGCCTTAAATACCTTTTTTTCCTTAAACATATTTAACAATCTTTACAAGACAGAATATCCAATAATAGTATTTTCAGGGTCTGATAAAATAAAGAAAATAACTAATTATTTTTCTTTTTCAAAACTTTTCTTTTCTTTTACTGTGTCATAAAATGTTTACAAAGTGAAAACAATAACCTGTCTTTTTAAAAATTTAAATGCCATATGAATGTTTTTTTGTAAATTGAATCATACCAGATTTTAGAATGGCTGGAACACTGTATTGACCAATCAGAAGCCAGGACCAGAACTTTTCTAAACCTTTATAAAAGTTTTCCTTAAACTTTCATACATCCATGCCTTTATACTTAAATATACCTTTTATTTAAAAATCGTGTGTGCAGTAAATGTGAATTTGGTCATATTTAGATGTAGATTTGAATTCTGTCACATCCTTACTGTAAAAGAATAACATTGTTGTTTACTGAAATTCAGAAGCTATTTATTATCTAAGTCACTGACACATTCGAACAATTACAAATATATCTGTCAATCATATTATGCAATAGGTTGTGTGCATGTCTGTAATGGCTGTGCAGGCGACGCTCACAGATTAATGTATTATTCATTTAGCCAAGGACTTCTATCAGACTCCCTCACACCTAGAGGCTGCTTCAGAGCCCAAGGGCAGAGGAAAGTGCTTTGGATCTATTTGCAGACTTTAAAGACCAACCAAGGCAGAGCTAAATGCAACATTAAGTTAGAGGGCAGAATTATAGCTGAAATGAAAGGCTGTCGTGTTTGGCTGTCAGGGCTTCGAGAAGATCCTTTAGCGCCCTAACGTGTGACTTATACTTTTTAGGTGACCTCATAGAAAGCGCTTACTGTTACTGTAATGCTGACCTCTAGACAGCGTGAGCCATTTGAAATGTCAGCAAATACCAGCCTAAAGCTGCAGGTGATGTTTCATAGTTTGTAAATTCTACAGGAACCTTGAAAATTTTTTTCAGTTTGGAAGAACATTTAAATATATGCAGTTTAGACTCAGGGTGAATTAGGACTAAAAAACACCCCAGGATCAATGTGAGCCCATCACAACCCACAGTATATAATTATTCAATATAAATGCACTCTTAATTATTTGTTTCAGGTGTTTCAATCAGATTTATTGCCACAGGTGAATAAAATTTGCAAGCATTTGTGAAAAAAATAGGTCATTCTGTAAATCACACCACTACTGAACTCTGGAGCAGTGGAAACCTGTTGTGGAGCAATGACTCACGCTTTTCTGCCTGGATAGTCTGGGTTTGGCAGGTTCCAGGAGAACATTATCTGTTTGACTGCATTGCTCCAACTATAAAGTTTGATGGAGGATGGATAATGGCATGGGACTTTTTTATGGGTTGGGCTTGGCCCCTTACTTCCAGTAAGCTTCAGTATACCAAGACATTTTATGCTTCCAACTTAGTGGAGACAGTTTGGGGAAGGCCATTTTCTATTGAAGCATGACTGTGCCTCATGCAGTGCACAAAGGATGGTCCATGAAGACACTGGTTGGATGAGTTTGTTGTGTAAGAACTTGATTGGCTCACACAGAGCCCTGACCTCAACCCCATCAAACACCTTGTGGATGAACTGCAATGGAGATAGAGGCCTTTTTGTCCAACATCAGTGCCTGTCCTCACAAATGCTCTACTGTATGAATTGCCAAAGTTCCCACAGAAACATTCCAAAATCATGTGGACATTCTTTCTAAAAGAGTGGAAGCTATAGCTGCGAAGGGGTGACCAACTCTACATTAATGTTTATGTTAGGGCTGCACAATTATGACAAGAATCATGATTGTCGATTATTCCCATGAAATTGAAATTAATCACATGCATGATGTTTTAAAAAAAAAACAGCTTTAACCAATTGTTTGCAGCAACAGGCAATTGCCAATCATTTTTATATCATCAAATAAAACAAGCTGAAAACACTCTTCTTTGAACAAACTTTTTGCTTTGTCTATAAGCATTAAGCCTCAAATGCACTACATATCCATTGGTTTAGTTTCTTCGTAACCCCTTTAGTATAGAAACCAATTCTCACTATTAACTAGTTGCTTATTAGCATGCCTGTTATTAACATATTGGCTCTTTATTAGTACTTATAACGCACATATTGTGCATGAACATATTTTGCATCCCTAATCCTTCCCAATACCTAACCTTAATAACTATTAATAAGCAGAAAAGAGAGTTTACCGAAAGCAAAATCTGTATTTTAATGGTTTGGTTACGTAGCGAGAATTGGACCGTTAAAATAAATTTGACCATTGTCTTTACTTGTAAAGTCAAAAAAACGTAAAATATGGTTGTATTCATGCTCTACTAACACGATCTCAGGTTACTTAATGTATCCAGGTCCTGAGGAGGGAACAGACACTGTCGTCTCTAGATTCCTTTAAGGGAATATGACTAAGAGCCTAGAATCATACTAGTCTTGTCACACAGGGGCTACCGCACGTTTCTTTTGTATGTGCTGAAGGAACTGCCTCAACAGACCCCTAGTAGCAACACCCTGTTAAGTAGGTATCCAGAGGATTCATAGGAGGAGTGGTGCCCAAGGCGGGACCGGGGTTTTAAACCACTCGGAAAGAGCACGAAGCTGTTGCGCGTAGCTCTTACCGTACAGGATTTTAGAAAGTGGGCAAAGCATAACGTGCAAACTTACCACTTGTGTGGATTTTAGAAAGTGGGCAAAGCAAAACGTGCACACTTACCACTAATGTGGATTTTAGAAAAGTGGGCAAAACATAACATGCACACTTACCAGCTATGTGGATTTCACCGTTCTAGGGGTTCTCGTGTCCACCCTGAAAGAGCAGCCCATAGATAGAAATAGCGCTCCCCAAAACTATATGTCTACGGCTTATAAATGCTGTAGTAAGGCTAGCAGAATAAATCGTAGCTGGGGGAGCAACACACTCAGTTCTCAAACCAGGATGGGGCTCGACCTGCAGCATGTTCCAAGCTGGAACAGCTAGCAATAATTTACTTAGTTGTGGGAGCAACACACCCAGTTCTCAATTGAGAGGGGGGCTCGGACCTACAGCATGTTCCAATTCTGGAATGGCTAGCAGTAGTTTACCTTGCTGAGGGAGCACAAACTCAGCTCTCAGCGAGAGGGGGGCTCGATCTACAGCGCGATTGTTAGAATCAGAATGGTAAGTGTACTGCAAGCTAGCCAAATACTCAGCGCATCGGGGAGGCAGAGGAAGGGCCTAATTCACCTGATACTGCTGGTTCCAGGTGCTCTGGAGAAAAAGACAACTCAAACTTCTCGTGTGAGAGGAGAACTCCGAATTCAAGGATAACGTTGCTTCAATAATCCAGGTCACAACCCTTTTTGAGGAAAAGGGGAGGCACTGCTACACTACTACCACGAGACACGCCCATGAGACGAGGATCCTAACTCCTCAGAGAGGATAAACGCTCCAAAGAAAGCACCCATATACTCACAATAACACCCTCATGTGAGGAGAGGATGCTTCCAGTGATGCCGTCAAGACCACTATTTGAGTGGACGGCCCAAGAAGTACCAAGGTGTCTAACACTCAGAGAAAGTAACGGATCACTACGCTAACCCTTAACTATACAGGAATTTTCAGAAAGTTGGGCAAAGAATAACGTAGCACGACTTACCCCCTTATGTATATTATTAGAAAGTGGGCACAGCATAACATGCACACTATAACCATCTATGTGATTTTAAAGAAAGTCACAAGTGCTATGTAACGTGCACACTTACCACTTATGTGGATTTGTAGACAAGTGCACAAAGCTTAACGTGTGCACTTACCAAAGTATTTGTATTTTAGAGTTTTCCAAACATCTGTTTACAGATACCCAGAAGTACTGGGCCAAAAGAGAGAGGCAAGCTCAAATACAACCCTAAGGCGAGGGGAGCACTGCCTGAGACAGCATTACACAGGAAGGTTCTCATAATGCCACATATACCTCCCACTCGATGCCTCAGCAAGACGGGATATCCTGGTAATCGGGAAACCCCTCAGGGCGACCCAAATACGGTAGACCATCCTTGTATGTGTTGTCGCGGGGTGAATGAGAACACAGACTCGGTACTGGTCGAAAGAGCCCTGGAGGGTGATTTATTAGCCCACACACTGATCATTCGTGCCCTTGATGAATGGTGCTCGGTGCCCGTCTCAGTGTGGTGCTCGTGGGGTGAAGTGCCGGGGTGCAGATCCCTCTCCTGGTTTTTTGCCTTCGGAGTCTGTGAACAAGGAGAAACAAGCATTAATGTCCACCTGGAGCTCCGGGGTGCCTCCCCGCTGGTGTCTCTTCTCCTGACTTTTAAGGCCAGCGGGAACGAGCTCAAGGTGCGCCACTCATCGCGCACAGGTATTGTGCGTCGGTGATCAGTGTGGCAGAGGTGTTTCCAGGGCGACGCTAATCTGGACCCGGGATACTCGCCACATCCCCCCCCCAGGCGTTGCCCTGGTCCTGTGGGGAAACACACAACTCTTGTTGGGTGGATTACGGGAGGTGGGGATTTGAGATTACCTTCCCAGACCTGCCCAACCTACCAAATGCCCCAGGTAGAGAACCAGTCCGCATTCCCGTGAAACTACCCGCGGGCCCTATGATTGGAACCTGGAAGCAGAAGTCCTAGGATTGGGAGGAACCCACCAAGCATTAACCCGGGCGTTCGTGTCTTCCCCTGGACATACCACTGTAGTGTCGCATGCTGGTTACGATGGTTAAACCGTGCGGACCCCAAGGTAGATATAGTATCACTCCAGTACTGCCACTTTATATGCCAGGGCCATCTTTCAACTCTCCATCCTTGCGTACCTTAGAATCTCCACGGGGAGAGTTCCTGCTGATATGTAGACTAAGGGGTAGTTCCTCTCCGATCCCTAAATAGCTGGGAGCGGACTGCCCTAAACCGTGCCAAGAGAAGAAATAAAAAAAAAAAAAAAAAAAAAACGAGGCGTCCCTATAAGGGTTAGGTGCAGCGCGAGTCTGGGGCATGCAGGACAGCAAGGGAGGACATCAGAGCGTCTTGAGGGCCTGTAAGGCGCTTCGGGGTCTACGGAGTCCCAGTCTATCCCTCCGGCTTGCCCCTTCCTGTTAAGTCCCTGACAGGGAGCAGCTATAGAGAGGAAAGAAAGTTTAGGTATGAACACCGGTAGATAGCTGGGACGTGAGGGAACTTCTTTACCCGCCTCAGCTCTCTTTATCCTGGGGCAATATGAGCCCCCTTCCATCTTGTACGCCTCACGGTAGAATTTTGCGTCGGGTGAGGCCAGAGTTATGGCCAACTTCTATGGGGTTGATTAGTACATGCGACAGCCCACGGCCGAAGCATCTGTCACACCCTCCGTAGATGCTCCAGTGATTCTCCCGCCATACATAGTGTATAAAACACGACTACATCCAGGTAAAGCGTGGCGTAGGCTTCTGGGAGCACGGAGCACGATGATCCATGCACGCTGGAACTTTGGCCTGTCTAGCTCAGCCACACCCAGGCATGGGATAGCCCGTCAAAGGCGGAGACTTGATATGGACCTTCCAATGAGTCGTTACAGACCGGAGGGTGTATGTCACGACTATTTTGGAACCCTCACTATGGGAACTGGCCACGTCGCGTACGGGGATGAGCTCGATTGATTCCCCAGTTGAGAGCATCTTCTTGACTAAGTCAAACTCCTCTCATGCCGGGGCCGTGGCGAGCTTCTGGTATCCGGTAGGGAAGCCAACTGCCGGGATACTAATCGACTCCTGGTGGTTGTAGCGTAACCGTCGTGCTCGGTGAAACCAAGAGTTCAACAAAAAACAATGCCGAATAAGTACAAAAATCAGCAAATGGGGGAACACTCCTGGAACTGACTGGACCATGGCCGTCGAGTTCCGCTTTCTGGTCGCCGACAGCAATGCTGTTGTCCACGTCCAACATTATAGAGAGGACCACTTTAGTTGCCAGGACAAGCGGTAAATGGAGTTGGCTCGTACCCAGAGGAGAACTAACTTCTTGAGCAATTTGACGTGGTAGATTTGCTCCAGTCTGTACGGCGCCAGGTGCAAAGTCACCCGGTTGATACGTCGACCGAGTCCCATCTCATCGTGGGTCCACTACGGTGTGTAGGTGCCCCTGCCAGGTCGCTAGGAATTTAACGACGCGGCTGTCTGGGAACCAGTACCGAAAAAAAACCGATCCACATCCGATTGCCAAGGCTGGAACTCCAGGGGCCCTGGTCGTAAGCCCGGTCGATACGAACTTATGCGGTCATCGTGCAGACGGAGACACATCACAAGGAAGTGTATCTGGATTAACACAAGAGGCCAATGACTCTGTCAAGTAGTCCTTTCCCTCATTATCCCGCACCGTGCGATCGACGAGGCTGACGAGGGGGGCGCTTTGGATTCACCACGCTTCCCAGAGCATGTCTATAAGGCCCCTTGGCTGTCTCCCAAACGACATTTATCGAAATTGTGTGACGCCATGTTGAGATCCTGCCTTTCCACTTCCCGGACTCCAAAGAGCATGTACGGGATCATGATGTCCCAGTCACGCCCATCTTCGGCCACCACCCACTTCAGCATCCGCTTGAGCGTCTGGTTGAAAGACCGCTCACACAAAAAGCCGATCCAGTCTAGTTGGGTACGCGGCGGGCTACCAGATGTGTCACTCAGAATTTTGGAACTTGAGAGTTGACAGGTAGTCCTCCATGACCCAAGGGACATAAAAGGATGGTACCCCAGTCAGAATCATGATTTCCTTTGGGATCCCGAACTACGGCTGTACCCGCTGTGAAGAAAGTATGTCTCGGTCAATAGTATATCTTAGGCAAATTTGGCCGCCCGAAAGGAATTGGCTTCCGTGTACCTGGGTGGGCATACCAGGAAACCAGATTGTGCACGTTCCCCGAAGCAGACGGATCGGCAGACGGGCCAACAAGATCCTGCTGATAAACCTCTCGAGGCACATCAAATAAGACGGGTATGTGGAATGTAGCGTGAGGTCTAGTGTGGAGGCAATGACAATGAACAGTCGGCTGGCAGGTGGGACAGCTATGCAGAAACAAATGACTTTGCACTTCTACTTCTAGTCCGCCAGTGTGGAAACGGTCCCTGATAGGCGTTGGGACGTATTTTATCGCCATAACGTGCCGACCGCCAATTGGTGGCCATATGTGCTAGCCAACATGACTGTCTCTGGAGATCTTGGTGGGTAGGACGACCAGGAGAATTGTGTTGCCGATTTGGCCTGGGCGGGAAAGAAGTCCCCGTACGGGTTCGCCGTGGAGCCCTTTCCGCGTACGGCCTATGCATCCTGGTCCGATGAGGACCTTCTGGAACCCCGCCAGTCCGGGATTTCCCATGACCGAGGTACGGGTGAATCCTGCACAATGCCCAACCGAAACTCGAATGGAACCCAGAGGTCCCGGGCCTGTCCGCTGAAAATCCCGCACTAGATGACAGACCGGAAGCACAAAGGAATAGGAATTAGTGCTGGTGTCGTCCAGCAACAACACGTGACAGTTGGCATTTTGAGATTTCTCTCGGAAACCTTGGTCTTACGCAGAGGTAGGTACACTGAGGGGTTGAGACGAACTGCGCTGGAAAAATCCAACGGGGAAGTCCTAGTACTGTTTTAACCCCAACAGCTGGGCCATGGGATGTGTACCCGTCCGGAATTATGCAGTAAACAACCTGGCCGTCCAGGCGTCGGGCCTTTGGTGCTGGGAGTTTTATCCGTGGGCCTAGTGGGCGTCCTCCACAAGTCTAATGAGAACGACCGGTCTGCTGACCGTGGTCCGCAAAGGTGTGACACCATTCGAGCGGTAATTGCCATCTCCAAAGAGTCCACCATGCGGGCTCCATGACCCCTCTCTCGGTTCCCTCTGCACCTACGAGCGTTAAAATCGTAAGAGACGCCTTCCCGCCATCTCGGACGCTTCTACCAGACCGGTGGATATCCGGGGATTTTTCGCGAATAATGACCTGGTAAAATGCGCCTCTAGCGGGTCTGGGCAGCGCCCTAAAGCCGATCGATGAAGGCTTTCTCACGTGCCTACCTCGAGAATCAGCGTTAGGGAGGACCGCGACCTTGCGATAGCCAAAGTTGAGCACATCAGAGCTCAGTTGCTACGCAAGCTTGAGCTCTCACTGTCTGCGTTCATCATAGGTCCATTGCTTATAACTGTTGCCACCCCGTATGTAAAAACAGGCCACACCCTGGCTGAATTTCGCTTATGATCTCGTCGATAACTTTCATACCGGGTTGCCCGGCGGGCATAATAGGCCCTCTGCGCTTCTCCGGTGAGGAGAAGAGGGCGATGATCTAGCGAGCCCGTCTCCTTCCTGTCCACCACCCCTCGCCGGGCCGCAATAACACTCAAACGTGAAGGAGGTAAAGAACCTTGAAGATTCATTGTTCTTGGTCAACCGGACAGGTAGTGGTGCCTTCCACCGGCCGTCCGGGAGGGCAGTCGCCCCGCTGGCACTGCAGCTAAGTATCCACACCCTTCAGTAATACTCCTGCCTTGCATAGCCAGTCGGCTCGGTAACGCGGCGGCTGGCCGAGAGACCCAGAGGACGCGGATGACCTCTTCGCATGTGTGTCCACGGGGGATAGAGCGTGATTTTTCTTGCTAGAAAGAATCACGATATCCTTACGAGACAAAACACTGGCGGTACAATTCTTTGTCTCAATTCACCTGTAATCCTGCTTCGCCACCATATTGGCGCAAGGGGTGAATGAGAACACAGACTGCGTTAACGGATAGAAGGAGCTCGCGAGAGGGTGATTTCTTGGCCCACACACTGCACACCACTGCTGCGAGGATGGGTGGACTCGGTCCCGGTCTCAACGTAGGTTCGGAAGTGCCGTGGTGCAGACCCGTCTCCTGGGATGCAATCGAGAAGTCTGTTAATAAGGAGACAACAAGCATGTATGTCGCCTGTAGTTCCGGGTGCCTCCCCCGCTGGTGTCTCTAATCCGCCTTGCTTTTATGGCCGCGGGAACGTCATCCAGGTGCGCACACTCATCACCACGGAGGTGGTTTGTGCTTCTGTGAAATCAGTGTGGCAGCGGCTTTTACCCCATGTGCGACGCATAGTGATCTGGACCCGGATCATCCCACAGTAGCAAGAAACCGATAAAACCCAGCGCCGGATGTCCATGACATATTTTGGCGTGTACAACCCAAGGGGCCTGATGATCACGAACTTCAAAAACCGCAGAGCCTGTGTTATGGCCCACATTGAATGCCCAGGAAGGATTGAAGCCGAACCCTGGCTTCTTACCGTCTGGACATAATTGATGAGTAAAATAAAAACATTCCATTCGAGCACAATCCGGTTTATAACCGCATAAAGGGGGTGCCACATCTGATGCTACACCTAGGAAAGGCAACAAAAACACCCCAGTCAGCCGGAAACACTTCAGAAACTATCAGAAGGGTTAAACAGACACCCCCAGACTCATTAAATCCACCCATATAACTCTATAATCAGATAATATAATAGATATATAATTGTGTATCATCATAAATAATATATACATATATGTAGACATGGATCGTACTCACCCACCATGGTTCCCGCGTCGGAGCGCTGTCCGAAGAAGCCTCAAGACCGGACCATCAGTAAGATGGTCCCGTCATAGGAGTACTAATATGCAGGAAAATTCTAACCTCGGTCATTGAGAGATGGCGGTTACGAAGTGGGAATTAGGATAAGGTGAGAAATAAGGGGCAGATCGTAAGCCCCCGAAGGACAATGAGTAGATACTGAGGTACACTCTGATCCGGACAACAAGCGCCGACGCCCGTTTTTTTTTCCCCCCTGGATCCCAGCCTTTAGGTCTTATTACTTACCTTCCTCTTGACCCACAATTCTTTAAACCTACAGCACGCGGGCGGGCGGAGCTGTCTGCGAGCCTGCGACACTAGCCTCGCTGAGCCAGGCCATTATTCTCAAACCGAAACGGGCTAGGCACCCCGGGGTTGTTCGTGCAAAGTCCTCAGCCACTGGCCTTCTGTAAGTTAGGGTTAGGGTTAGGGTTAAAATGCAGAGTTTTTTTTTTTTTTGTAGTATTGTTTTGAATTTATCTCACCTGTGTGTAAGACTTATCTCACCAGTGTGTGTTTTTGAGGGCTTGTGTGTGATGTCTGATGCCAAAGTTTGGTTTTTCAGCTAGAATGAATGGTTTTGAGTGTAGAGCTTAATTTTGACCTGAAAATAGGATGTTTGGGGAATTGGGTGAGACGTTATGGATTTGTTTACTGTTTTGAGAATACGAGGCATAGTTTCATGAAATGTGTTTAAGCAATCGAGAAAACTGTAAAAAAAGAAAAGGCAGTTCATGACCCCTTTAAGATAACCAATGTAGAAAAACACACACTATGCACACATATCATGTAAGCGTGATATGAAGTGGAAGTTTATATGTTGTTTATTTTTGTGATTGCCCTTTGAATGATTTGGCACGTGATTGTGGCATCCGTAATTGTAATCACGATTAGAAATTAAATTAATTGAGTGCAGAACCCTAGTTGTAATATTTCAAATACGATTTCCCATTAAAGTCCCTGTTAGTGTAATGGTCTGGTGTCCCAGTAGTTTTATCCATATGGTGTGAGGACAAAGGTAGGTCTCTTATAGCATCTTGATACCTGCCACCCTCTTCTGGACGTTCGTCCTGTTTGGTTTGTTCTGTGTTCTGTTTCTTCATGTCATTCCAGACAGACTGCATGATGATGAGATCAGATCTCTGTGTGGAGCACTTGCTGTTGTCAGACTCCTTGTGCAAATAAAAATCTCACTAGATTATTAAAATTAATGGAAAAATTAATGTTTGGAAATGTAAACTGATATTTCCTACTGACACACTACAGCAAAAGACAGAAATAACTGACTTAAAACCATTTTTAGCTGGTGAAAATACTACCACTATATATACTTCTGTTCTATACCAATGGTGGTTTAACTCTTTCAGAGAATGGACGGCAAAATGCAGAGGTTTATCAGGGAGGTGAACACCACCAGCAGGTCCTGTGTGCTGTGGGACCTGGAGGAGGAGACAGATTACATTATCCAAGTGCAGTCCATCGGCCTTTACGGAGAGAGCCAGGCCAGTAAACGTGTCCACTTCAGAACCCTGAAGAAAACAGACCGCTTCCCCTCAAACAGTTCAAACCAAGGTAACAGCCAACTCCTACTCTTATACAACAATATAATTCTTCCCGCTTTTGATGCAGTCCATCATAGCTTGACATTTTGTGTGTTAAAAATGTGAAACGTCAAACAGAGCACTGGCTGTTTACATTCTCAGAGGATTCCGCCATTGTGTTCAACAGTTTCTTTTCCTACAACCCAATTAGTTATTGATGAACACTTCACGCATGGATGCAGATAGACCTTGTTGCTGCCTCTCATTTTCAGCTCCAATTTCTAATCAGCTCCTTGCCTCTCAGGGGGATATGCTGTATATTGGCGCTGTGCGGCACAAGCGGGTGGTCCCTAATGGCAGGCCAATTGAGTGGATTATTAACAGCTATTTCGATGTTGTGCTGATACGAGATGTTTTTGAGAGATTTTATCTTCTGCATGAAATCTAGCACAGCACTGAAAACCAGATAAATCAAGTTGCTTTTAACATGAGAGTCGCTATTTTTGCCAGCCATGTTGAGAACAACAAAACATCCAGTCTTATGCACACCGACGCAGATGGAGCGCTTGAAATTAATCATCGGAGCATTCAAGAATGTCATTAATGCTCTCCTGTTATGAAATGAAATAACATATTCAACACATTAAGAATGTATCATCAAATTTGATTTGAAGACATCACATTTGCTGATACAGGAAATGTAATTAAGGAGGTTCACGGAAAATGAATTATTCTGTAGAGATTCAGTTTAAATAAACTACATTTAGAATCATTTCTAAAGCTCCTTTATGATTGAATAGGTGAAAAAAATTCTTCCATAGCTTCTATTATAGAAGTGTGAATTTAGCTTCATCTAGGCTTTCAGCTGTGTGAGGCCACAGTCTAAATTCATCCAAGTGAAGAGAAAAGCCTGGGCAGAACTTACACACACAATGAGGCATAAAAAGTATGCTCTCAACTCATTCTAAGCTCATTTTTACATCAAAAAGAAGAGGTTTTACTCTCCAACGCTAATAGATTTCTTATCTTTTTACTTTTATAGTGGCTAAAATTCAAGGACTTTTAAAAGCATCTCTCAATCTCTTTATTTTTCAGTCCTTGGTCATTATAGTTTTCTGCATGTAATTTTTTAAAAATGAAATTAATTGTTACCATCCATGCTTGTCTGTTCAACTCTATTATTCTGTGACATGTTCCCCCTTTTAAAAATAATGTATTTTAAAATAATTGCTTGATCTTTCTGATTTTATTTGGTTATTCAGTTTACAGTGTTCAGTATTAAGGGTCATATTTTAAGAATTGGTCGTAGAAAAATCCATACTAACCACTAATATGAATATGAATTCTTAAAAGTTCAACATCTACTACATAAATAAATACATTCTTTTTCTGACAGAAACATCAACAGTTTCTCAAAATAAAGGTTAAAGTGTCTCCCAGAGAAAGAATATAACAATGCATCATTCAGATTGTAGACATTTGCATGATTGTGACCCAGTGATTTACTGCATGTTCAGAGGAGTTCCAATTAGTGTAGTCTCTCTCAATGCATCAGTGCATCTTTCTCTGTTCCTATAATAATGAGTCTCATCATGATGCAAAAACAGTTAAATTCCAATCATCCCTCCTCTATCCTACAGTGCATAGATTTGAAATTAGAAGCAATAGACTTAGCAGGGAGTATTTGCCATCTGCTTACAAACAGAGGAAACACGATCCAATGCAGAGTTCTGTTTTTCAACTCTCGAAGTCAGCTTGTCATAATCGCCCGAGGAATCTGACCAGCATCCAAACCAATCCAAAAAGGAAAGAAGTTGTCTTCATAAAGATAATAGAGAGAGAGATAGGAAATGTGTGCCAAGTCATTGAGTAATGTGTCTTGTTTTGTAACTCTAGACAGTTTCACTCGCATCTCAGAGGTATTTTTGGCCAGTGCTTCTCATGTGCTGTCAGACTGAGCAGAAGATGATTCCCAATGGACTCAATTACTGTGATACTTCAAAGAAGCTGAGTCAATATCAAAGACCAGACCCTGCAGGTCTAACAAACAAAGCTGCGGGGGTTGGGGGGGGGGGGGCAGTTCCCTGATGAGGAAAGACCTATCACATTTATGACTAGAAAGACAATAAACAACTTGCAGCAAGCACAATGCTGTTTCTGTGACGATCCATACAGATCCGCTTTGCCTGCACTTAAAGGGATAGTTCACCCAAAAAATTAAATTCTGTCATCATCTATGCAAAAGAAGATGCTTTGAAAAACGTCTCTGTACATTGTGTTCATACAGTGGAAGTCAGTTGAGTCCAAAACATTATCTTTCACAGTATGGTAAAAAATATCTTCTTTTGTAATCCACAGAAGAAATAAAGTGATATAGACAAGTCTGCCCAAAAATGAACATTCTGTCATTAACTACTGACCCTCGTGTTGTTTCAAAACTGTAAGACCTTCGTTCATATTCAGAATACAAATTAGGATATTTTTGATGAAATACAAGAGCTTTCTGACCCTGCATAGACAGCAACACAAATGAAATATTCTAGGCCCAGAAAGGTAGTAATGACATTGTTAAAATAGTCCATGTGACATCAGTGGTTCTACCTTAATTTTATAAAGCTACGAGAATACTTTTTGTGTGCAAAGAAAACAAAAGTAACAACTTTATTCAACAATTTCTTCTCCTAGGTGACAGTCTCCGCTGTGCATTCACGCATGTCGAAAATTGACATGGAATAGAAGAAATTGTTGAATAAAGTTATTTTTGTTTTAATTTTTGAACGAAGGTCTTAACGTTTGGAATAACATGAGGGTGAGTAATTAATGACTGAATTTCATTTTTGGGTGAACTACTGTATCCCTTTAAGTTGTTCCAAATCTGTATGAGTTTCTTTCTTCTGTTGAGCACAAAATAATATATTTTGAAGGATGTTGGTAACAAACAGTTGACGGCAGCTGTCGACTTCCATAGTTTGAAAAAAAAATGCTGTGGAAGTCAATGGCTACCATCAACTGTTACTAAAATTCTTCAAAATATTTTCTTAAAACACAAAATATATAACGTTCAACAGAAGAACGCACTCATACTGAGCACCTTTGGAGGGTGAGTAAATTAACAGTATTTTTTTTTTTTGGGTGAACAATCCCTTTAAATAGAAGGTTCCAAAAGGAACAACAGAAGAACCATTTCTGTCCCCCAAATAACCTTTCATTGAACAGTTCTTATAACAACCATTTTTATCTTAGTAAAGAACAATTTGAAGACTCCTTTTCCACTATAAAGTACATTGTGTGCTAAGGAAAAGTTCCATGGATGTTAAAGGTTCTTCATGGAACCATCAATGTCAATAAAGGACCCTTTTTTAGGAGTGTAGGTTTGGAACAACATGAGTCAGTAAATGATGGCAAAATTTGTGCAGCTGCTGTGATTCTCTTCATGCTCTTCATAAGAATGTCACAGTACATGTGCAACAGTGTCTTTGAACTGATTTCAGGCTTGTGGAACTAATGATCAGATCCTTACACCAAAGAAGACGCGAGAAAGCATTGTGTTGTCTGGCATATAGCAGCTCTTTTTTTAAAGGGCTCTAAAGAGCTTCCCTGTTGGGCTTTTGGAACCTAACCAGTTAAATAAACAGCACTGCATCCCACATGAGGCTCTTATATCTGTTGAGAGATGTGGCAAGGGTAATTTGAACCTGCTTGTGGAGCACAGGCAGCATTCATTTTTCACACATGAGTGAAAAACCTCCACACTTATCGTTATAAATATTCATGGGGCTGATGAGAGGAACGTTTGGCCTGTCTTCTATCCTGAGTGTTCAGCGGTGGAGAATGTGAACGGGAGCGAGGGTTCATCTCAATACTGTGAGAGTGCTATTGGAAATCACGACAATACATGTGATATCCAGTAATTGGCTGGGTGTAATATCCCCCACCCCCCCCAACCGTTCTTTTTGAATTTATGACAGCAGGTGTCTCAGTGGCAGCGCTGCTTTTATCCAGAAAGGAACAGCAATTGGGAAGAGTGGTGCTCTGGACCAACTCCACACAGGTTAAAAGATATTTGGAGGAGGAAATGGGCCTGAATTCAATCCCTTTAACACTGGATTAATAATGAAGACAGATGGCAGGGTGGATCAGGCAGTGGTTGGATGGTGGTGGTGATTGGGATGCTGGGAAATTGACCAGCTTTGGGATACATTCTTAGGGCTTAACAAAAGTAAAATTAATCACATAAGCGGTTGGCAGCACTCTGCATACTTTTTTCCCTCTTCATTTTTACACTACGTAACTTTTGGCCCTCTAGTAGCATAAAAATAGCAGAGGTACATTGTTTTGGTCATTACACAAGTTAAGTTTCTGCTTCGCTGTTCTGTTCAGATGAATCAAATGGCTTGTATCTTTATTTATGGATATGACGTAAACATGCACAGACAACTGACGGAAGTATGAAGTTTCCAGTGAAATCCATCCCGAAGTATAAATAGTTATTAAAGCCTCACCATAGTAATTAAAGGTAAAGCAATAACACAGTTTGGAAGATGCATTTATAATGTACTCACTCAATATTTTCATTTTGTTAATTACAAAAAAAAAGTTATATAGTGTAGTTTTAAAAAGGTTATACTTATTTTAAAAGCATGACATTTTTAATGGTATCTAATTTAAGTGTAGTAATTTTTAATGTTAAAAAACTTCTGCTATCCCGGTCTACAATTAATGTCCCTGAAAAAAATGTGTTTATTAACATAAAATTGTTCTTTTCTTTGTTCAAATGTGAATGGGTCTGGATTATGACACACACACACACACACACCACGGACTCTTTTATATCATTATTATTAGTTGATTATTAATTGATTTTACATTTATTTATGTATGTTTATTTATTTAAATTACCATAAAAAAATTGGGGGTCAGTAAGACTTTTTTTAATTATTATTAATACTTTAATTCTGCAAGGACGCATTCAATTGATCAAAAGTAACAGTAAAGACATTTATTGTGTTATGAAAGATTTCTATTTCAAATAAATGCTGTTCTTTTAATTAAATGCTTTCTATTATTTAAAGTATCCTCAAACAAAAAAAAGGTTCCACAAAATACTCTTTGCAACAGTAGTGCATAGAAAATTTATCATCACAATTTCTGATTCATGACCGCAAGAATGAAAATTGTGCACTTTTAATTTCAGAGTTGGCTCAGTGATTACTGTATAAGCTACAAATGACCATTCAGGTCTAAGTACAATCAATCATTGATGACCCTCTGTCTCCTCTAACAGATGACCCGACTGTCCAAGGCCTGGATAAATCTCGACACCTGCAAACAGGAGAGATGATCATCATTGTGGTGGTGCTTCTTATGTGGGCAGGTGAGACACTGATGTCAGCTCAAAGAAATGTGTCAACTCTATTAATAACATGCAAGTCCTGGAATTCGGTTCTGACTGTTTATGCCTACTGAGAAAAACTATGCTTGCAGACATTACCTCATGAATTATTAACCTCTGAGAGAGATGAAAAGCAAATGAGTTGAGGATCATAATTTGTCTTGGATCTGCAAATGGTTATTCATTTTTCGCCTGAATAATTTCAGCATCACTTGAAATAAGTGGTGCTTAAAATTCCACTATACATGCCAGCTTTAAAAGCCTTGAAAAACCATAATATACATTAAACTGATAAAATAGGAAATGTACTGGCTGAATATTGAGAAGGTCATGGGAAAGAGGAGCACTTATCTGCTTACGTAAGGCACTGAGCAAGTCTGCCTCACTGTCACAAAATAATTCATGTGCTCAATTGCAACTGCCACTCCAGCAAACAAGGAATGTCTTCGCACCGTTGGGCTTTGACTACTGAAAGGAATTCTGTCTGCCCCTCTCAGTCCAGAGGATGCTGAACGTGCCCAGCATAAAGAGCAGGGGCATCCCCCCTCCCTAATTTAAAAGTGACACCGTCACCCTACATTTACACACAGAAATGCTAAAAACGATTTAATAGAACCAGTATAAATATCATATCAAGTAAGGGTGTAATGGTACACAAAACAATTTGGTACATATGCATGTGTACCGAACAAATACAGCGTTGGTTTAACCACTGCATGAGTGTAACTTAATTGGAAACTTATTGTTACTTTTGATAAGAAACAAAATTTAATCTTTCAAATAATGTCCATTTTTTTCTTTGTGACGTGACAGATCGCTGAATAGGTGCCTCAGTTCAAACAGCAGCGCAGAGCACACGTGAGCGTGATCATCCCTTCCTCTTTACTTCTAATTTTAACATGAAATAAACATGAATGAACATCTCATGCCTCATGTAATCGCTCAATCAGTGTTTCAACTGTGGAAAGACGCCAATAAAACAGCTTGTAAACAAAACCTCACATAGAATTTCATTTTATCTCAAGCATGTCATCAGTGTCTGCAGCTCATTAGTTTGCGAGAGAAATGAAGTGCAGAGAAGAGCATTTCGCAAAATATTAGACTATATACTTCATTATATTTTACTTTACCTGTAAGTGATGTCTTAATTATTTAATGTATGTTTAAATAAATCTGTAATGACAGCCACTGTGTAAATGATTATTTTTCAACAACAAATAGAAATTTTATAAATTTATAATTTAATTTAAAATCTCTTTTTTTTATTTGAGTGTTTATATTATTTTTAAATAAGTATTATATGACTTTAAGTTTGGGCTCTTTTGTTATTTGTAGCCTTATGTATGTAAATGACTCCCTATAATTTAAAAGGCATAAGCTGGGTAGATTTTTATTCTCTAGAAATTTAAATATTACAATTGAATTATGTAAAGAGCGATCAATTGTTCATTAACTCTGTTAATAAAAAAAGCTATTTTATCTAGTTTTTTCCCTGCTGAACCGAAAAAAAGTACCAAACTCCATGGTGTCAAAACCCAAGGTACATACCAAGCATCATTTTGTGTAGGACCCATACAAACCCCTAATTACCGTGGTGTGAAAAGTGTTTGCCCCTTCCTGTTTTTTTGAATTGTTTGCATATTTGTCACACTTAAAAGATTCAGATCAAATTAATTTTAATATTACACAAAGATAACATAAGTAAATACAAAATGCTGTTTTTAAATTATGATTTCATTTATTAATGGAAAAAAGCTGTCCAAGCCTGCCTGGCACTACGTGAAAAAGTAGCGCCCTAAATCTAATAACTGTTGTGCCACACTTTGCAGCAACAACTGCAATCAAGCGTTTGCGATAAATGGCAATGAGTCTTTCACAGGAATTTTGGCCCACTCTTCTTTGCAGAATTGTTTTCATTCAGCCACATTGGAGGGTTTTTGAGCATGAACCACCTTTTTAAGGTCATGCCACAGCGTCTCAATCGGATTTAAGTCCGGACTTTGACTTGGCCACTCCAAAACCTTAATTTTGTTTTTCTTGAGCCATTCAGAGGTGGACTTGCTGGTGTGTTTTGGATCATTGTCCTGCTGCATAAACCAAGTGCGCTTGGGCTTGAGGTCACAAACTGATGGCCGGACATTCTCCTTCAGGATTTTCTGATAGGGTGTAGAATTCATGGTTCCATCAATTATGGAAAGTCTTCCAGGTCCTGAAGGTGCAAAGCAGCCCCAGATCATCACACTACCACCACCATGTTTGACTCTTGGTATGATGTTCTTTTTATGAAATGCTGTGTTGGGTTTTATGCCAGATGTAACGGGACAAACACCTTCCAAAAAGTTAAACTTTTGTCTCATCAGTCCACAGAATATTTGCCCAAAAGTCTTGGGGGGTAATCAAGATATATTTTTTGGCAAATGTGAGACAAGCCTTTGTGTTCTTTTTGGTCAGCAGTGGCTTTTGCCTTGGAACTCTCCCATGGATGCCGTTTTTGCCCAGTCTCTTTCTTATTGTTGAATCATGAACACTGACCTAAATTGAAGCAAGTGAGGCCTGCAGTTCTTTAGAAGTTGTTCTGGGTTCTTTTATGACCTCCTGGTTGAGTCCGTCGCCCCCCCCCATTGCGCTCTTGGAGTAATTTTGGTAGCCCGACCACTCCTGTGAAGGTTCACCCCTGTTCCAAGTTTTCTCCATTTGTGGATAATGGCTCTGACTGTGGTTCGCTGGAGTCCCAAAGCCTTAGAAATGGCTTCATAACCCTTTCCAGACTGATACATGTCAACTATTTTGTTTCTCATCTGTTCTTGAATTTCTTTAGATCGCGGTATGATGTGTTGCTCTTTAAGCATTTTTCACGTTGTCAGACAGGTTCTATTTAAGTGATTTCATGATTCAACAGGTCTGGCAGTAATCAAGCCTGCGTGTGGCTAGTGAAATTTAACTCCGCTTTCTTTTTTTTTGTTCTAAATGATGTGGTTCAATCCCAGTTCTTTCATGATTTAACAGGAGGGGGGCAATTACTTTTTCACGTAGGGCCAGGTATGTTTGGACAGCTTTTTTCCCTTAATAATGATCTAATAATCATTTAAAAACTGCATTTTGTATTTACTTGCATTATCTTTGCGTAATATTAAAATTGGTTTGATGATCTGAATCTTTTAAGTGTGACAAATATGCAAAAAATTTAAAAACAGGAAGGTGGCAAAAACCTTTTCACGGCACTGTACTTAAAATGTTATCTGTTGGTGTGTGAGTCAAATGTTAGTCTCTTATGTGTTCACCAAGGCTGCATTTATTTAATAATCTATTCAATAAATTATTAAATAATAATATAACAATAAATAATCTGAATTTTCAGCATCATTACTCAATCTTCAGTGTCACATGATCCTTCAGAATCGTTGCTAGTCAAGGATTATCCTGCATCCAAATAAATTTTTGTGTTTCACATAATATATTGTGTGTGCACTGTTTATGTGTCTTATATATATACAATGCACACACATTCCGAATATATTTTGAATATTTACATACGAGGGAAAAAAGGATTTCTAGCGTCCTCCCAAGTATCCAATTTTGTGCAAGTTCTCCCACTTAAAAAGATTGAGAGAGGCCTGTAATTTTCATCATAGGTAAACCTCAACTATGAGAGACAAAATGAGAAAACAAATCCAGAAAATCACATTGTAGGATTTTTAAGAATTAATTGGTAAATTCCTCAGTAAAAAAAGTACTTAGTCACCTACAAACAAGCAAGATTTATGGCCCTCAAAGACCTGTAACTTCTTCTTTAAGAGGCTCCTCTGCCCTCCACTGGTTACCTGTATTAATGGCATCTGTTTGAACTTGTTATCAGTGTAAAAGACATCTGTCCACAACCTCAAACATTCACACTCCAAACTCCACCATGGCCACGACCAAAGAGCTGTCAAAGGACACCAGAAACAAAATTGTATACCTGCACCAGGCTGGGAAGACTGAATCTTCAATAGGTAAGCAGCTTGGTGTGAAGTAATCAACTGTGGGAGCAATTATTAGATAATGGAAGACATACAAGACCACTGATCATCTCCCTCGATCTGGGGCTCCACGCAAGATCTCACACCGTGGGGTCAAAATAATCACAAGAACTGTGAGCAAAAATCACAGAACCACACAGGGGGACCTAGTGAAAGACCTGCAGAGAGCTGGGACCAAAGTAAAAAAGGCTACCATCAGTAACACACTGCAACGCCAGGGACTCAAATCCTTCATTTCCCAGACGTGTCCCCCTGCTTAAGCAGTACATGTCCAGGCCCGTCTGAAGTTTGCTAGAGAGCATTTTGGATGATCCAGAAGAGGATTGGGAGTATGTCATATGGTCAGATGAAACCAAAGTATAACTTTTTGGTAAAAACTCAACTTCGTGTTTGGAGGAAAAAGAATGCTGAGTTGCTCCAAAGAACACCATACCTACTGTGAAACATCATGCTTTGGGGCTGTTTTACTGCAAAGGGACCAGGACGACTGATCAGTGTAAACGAAAGAATGAATGGAGCCATGTACCGTGAGATTTTGAGTGAAAACCTCCTTCCAATCAGCAAGGGCATTGAAGATGAAACGTGCTGGGTCTTTCAGCATGACAATGATTCCAAACACACCGCCCGGTCAACGAAGGAGTGGCTTCTTAAGAAGTATTTCAAGGTCCTGGAGTGGCCTAGTTAGTCTCCAGATCTCAACCCCATAGAACATCTTTGGAGGGAGTTGAAAATCCATATTGCCCAGCGACAGCCCCAAAACATTAATGCTCTAGAGGAGATCTGCATGGAGGAATGGGCCAAAAAAAAAAACAAAATAACAGCAACAGTGTGTGAAAACCTTGTGAAGACTTTTGACCTCTGTCATTGCCAACAAAGTTTATATAACAAAGTATTGAGATGAAATGTGTTTATTGACCAAATACTTATTTTCCACTATAATTTGCAAATTAATTCTTTAAAAATCCTACAATTGATTTTCTGGATTTTTTTTCTCATTTTGTCACTCATAGTTGAGGTATACCTATGATGAAAATTACAGGGCTCTCTCATCTTTTTAAGTGAGAGAACTTGCACAATTGGTGGCTGACCAAATACTTTTTTTTCCCACTGTATATTTTTACCATGTATATATTTATCGTCATATAATTTATATATATATAAATAATTTAATATTAAACACTAACTCTTGTGTGTCTTAACTGTATACATGCATGTATGTGTTTATTATATTATACATCGAAATCTCCACAAATACAAACACCATTCAGTGGGAACAATAAGTATTGAACCCGCAACCATTGTTCCTCAGTAAATCTATTTCTTTAACAGGTTCTGTTTTCTGAACATAATTTATCACCAGATGTCGGTAACACCAAGTATCCAATCTACAAAGAAAACAAAACAATAAGTATTCGAAATCAGCTCATCTGTTTAATAAAATGGAATGACACGGAAAAAGTATTGAACACATTTACTGAAATGTATTTATTACTTTGTACAAAAGCCTTTGTTTTTAACGACAGCTTCAAGACGCCTCCTGTATGGAGAAACTAGTATCATGCATTGCCCCCCCCCTTCAGACTTGTATTTGGCTCAATTAACTTCCACACCAACCGTCCTATTTTTTCCCGAAAAAAAATCTTGAAGGTTCTGTGGGCCTCTTCTATGAACTCTGATCTTTTGTTCTTATTTTCTATTGGATTCAAGTCAAGTGATTGACTGGGTCATTCTAGCAGCTTTACTTTATTTCTCTGAAACCAATTGAGAGTTTCCTTGACTGTGTGTTTGGGATCATTAGTCTCGCTGGAATGTCCAGCCTCATTTCATCTTCATCATCCTGGTAGATGGCAGCAGATTTTTAGCAAGAATGTCTCGGTACATTTTTCCGTTCATCCTTCCTTCAATTATATGAATTTTGCCAGTGCTACACCATGATGTTTTGGGGTGATGTGCTGTGCCATTTGACCTCCGAACATGGTGTGTATTATGGCATCCAAAGAGTACAATTTTGGTCTCATCGGACCAGACTATATTCTCCCAGTATTTCACAGGCTTGTCTAAATGTGGTGCAGCAAACTTTAAATGAGCATTAAGATGCTTTTTCTTCAGCAATGGAGTCTTGCATGGTGAGCATGTATACAGGCCATGGCGTTTGAGTGCATTACTTATTGTTTTCTTTGAAACAATTGTACCTGCTAATTCCAGGTCTTTCTGAAGATCTCCACAAGTGGTCCTTGGCTCTTAGAAAACTCTTCTGATAATTTTTTTCACTGCTCTGTCAGAAATCTTGCGAGGAGCACCTGGTCATGGCCAGTTTATGGTGAAATAAAGCAATAAGCCTCAAGAAGAAGGGCCTTCACGGGCTTATTGCTTTGATCAAACGGTTACTCCATATAGAACGTATAAGGTTTTCACAAATAAAACAGATAAATAAAGTGAATGTTTAAAAAACGTTTCTTCCGCTAAACAATGTATGTCATCAAAGAAACTGTGTTGTGGTTCCCACAAAGTAGTTACTCGAACACCACAAATGTAAACAAAGGTGTAGTTTTGTAGAGTAATTTACAACAGCTTCGAACTTGGCTCAACCAATCAGAATCAAGGACTGGAATACCGTTTTTGATGTATGTTCTAATCCACATATTCGGATTTCTGCCCTAACATGCTGCCCTGGAACATTGCCAGAATATAGACATCCTTCTTAACAATGCCATCATTATGTTTTGTCAACATAGTTTGCGAAGGTCCTTGCGAGAGCCTTTGCTTTACCCATCATGAATGTTTTCTTGTCAAAGAGACACCTTGTTATAACACATCATCTGGGGGCTCCCGACTAATATTAATTTCCACTGACAAGGTGCAGGATTGCTTTCTATAATTACTTATAGATTTCTCCTGGTGTCTTAGCTTTCCATGCCTTTTTACACCTCCCTTTCTTCATATGTTCAATCCTAATCTATTACTGTGAAAAAAATGGTAGGCGTGTTTATACTTATTTTACCCGCTTATATTATGTAAAAAAAAACTTTTTATTTTGGAATGCGATTAATCGTTTGACAGCACTATAATCATTCTAGTATGCTGATTTGTTGCCAAGAAACATTTCTTATTATTATCAATAGTTAGTGCTTTGTGACTAACATGACAGCTTTTATTCAGGCTCTTTGATGAATAGAAAGGTTAAAACAGCATTTATTTGAAATAGATTTTTGTAACTCTTTGTTTTTTCCACTGGAGATGATATTTGAATAATTAAAGTTATTGTATGTTTTCATAATCAAGCTATCCAATCTCAAAATGTTAAGGAAAAGGATAATGGCGCATATAATGCTATCGTTTCCATGAGGCTTATCAAAAATTGGCCGATTTACAGTAAGAGACAGATTGAGATTGCGGCCAAAACCAGCACATGTTATTTACTTCGTAATTAACAAATTGTCTTAGGGTTGGATGCTTCAGCGACTCTACCTATCAGTCTGTCTCTACTGAGCTTTGTAGAGTTACAACGACTCCATGTCACCATGTCTTCTCTGTTTCTGCAGCCGTAATTGCCTTGTTTTGCCGGCAGTATGACATAATAAAGGACAACGATTCCAGCAACAGCAAAGAGAAGGTAAAACCATCCTCAGAGAGAAGCACACCGGAGCATCACAGCGGGGGTCTGCTGCGGAGCAAGGTGGGACATCTGTGAACCTTTTTCTCAACATCAAACTGTCTTTTCTAATATTTACTCTAAACCTGTACGACTTACTTTCTTCAGTGGAGCACAGAAGAAGAAGATTAGCAGAATCCCTTCAAATCATCTCTTTCTCTACAATGAAATTGAATGGAGACCAAAGGCTGTCAAGCTCCAAAAAGGACTAAAAACTCTCATAAAAGCATCATGAAAGTAGTCCATCTGACTATGAAGTCTTCTGAAGCGATGTGATCATTTTGTGAGGAACAGACTGAATGTAAAGTCTTTATTCAATAAACATCTTGCCTTACCTGTACCTTGGTCACCATTCACTTGCATTGTGTGGAAAAAAGGAGCTTTTCTTGCAAAGAAAAATTGTCTCAAAAGAAAGATACATTTCATTTTTTAATTAACTATTCAAAGTCTTCATCTAGAGTCATATTTGAACAACATCTTAGTGCAAAAAAGATTTTTCTTCATTGTGAAAGAAAGCCCTTAGAAAAATGCCATATTAGATGTAAATGAATAAGCGGTAACTTTCAACTAAAATTTGTCACCACATCAGATCAGATATCTCCAGTTTTGTAAACTGCAGTGCAAAACAGATATGTATTTATACTTTTCCCCCACAATTCGCCTTAAACCTCAGATTGAGTTGAAACTGAGAAATCTATTTCCCTGTAAATGCAGGCACGATACATTCCATTAGCTCTTAATGAAAAGTGTAGCATAAGCATTTAGAGCTAAGAGGACAGGGAAAAACAACCCAATCACTTTTAACACCTGCAGAAAGACTAAGACAGAAAGGAGAAAAGCATTTAGATTGCTATCCATCTCACTTTTCACAAAGACTGTCTGCCAATTGAGAACTGCCAATTGATAAAACCTCTGATTGATAAAACCTTTTTGTTATTTGTCGGATGAAACCTGCCAGCAGTGAAGGATGAGACCAAACACTATAATGTCCAGAGTGTCAGTCTGTCAACACTAGGCCAGTCCTGCATTCCCTGACTCATGTGAAAGGCTTCAGGGCCTCTCTCTGTTGTATCACTTTTGCGAGATCATAAACTAAGCCTATGGAGCTTTATATTTGCGCAGACAACTCTACAATTCACTGTTTGGTGTGTTTTTGGCTATACTCAGTAATACTGAACAGTTTGCAAGAGAAAGTGTGTCAGTGTCCCAAAATCATTATTTTTGCTTATAAATAATATAGAGCAGTCAGACTGGGCTTCGATACAGATTTTACCATTCATAAGCACTTGAATTGTTTCGGGTTCTGGTTAATTTGGGTGTGTTTCAGTGATAATTTAAATTCTTTCCCTGCTAATGCTGTAAATTGAACAGAGAAGTGTTTGAGACTGATTCAAAAGGGTATCTCTTTATGGACAATTTACTAAAGAGCCAGCTCAAAAGAATCATTCATTTTGGGAATCAGACCACACTGATTGTAGTTTAGTCTTTATTGCATGCAGCCTGCAAGGACAACTCCACAGATAGACATCCACAGAAAGTAAACATTTTTATTTTTTTGGATTCAAACAGACTGTGATTCAATACAAACTCACAACAGGTAAAATATGATTTATTTTACTGTAGTGCTGAATATTCAGAAGCGTGAAAAGCGATGCAGGACACACTGTTTCAGGAAACCTTCTAATTTGGTACTTCTGCTTTTAATTTTCATCATAGGTATACCTCAACTATGAGAGACAAAATGGAAAAAAAAATCCAGAAAATCAATTGTAGGATTTTTAAAGAATTAATTAATAAAGTAAATTCCTCGGTAAAATAAGTATTAGGTCACCTACAAACAAGCAAGATTTCTGGCTCTCACAGACCTGTAACTTCTTCTTTAAGAGGCTCCTCTGTCCTCCACTCATTACCTATATTAATGGCATCTGTTTGAACTTGTTATCAGTATAAAAGACACCTGTCCACAAACAGTCACACTCCAAACTCCACCAAAGAGCTGTCAAAGGACACCAGAAAAAAAAAATTGTAGGCCTGCACCAGGCTGGGAAAACTGAATCTGCAATAGGTAAGCAGCTAGGTGTGAAGAAATCAACTGTGGGAGCAAATATTAGAAAATGGAAGACATACAAGAACACTGATAATCTCCCTCGATCTGGGGCTCCACGCAAGATATCACCCCGTGGGGTCAAAAGGATCACAAGAACGGTGAGCAAAAATCCCAGAACCACACAGAGGGGACCTAGTGAATGACCTGCTGAGAGCTGGGACCAAAGTAACAAAGGCTACATCAGTAACACACTGCGCCGCCAGGAACTCAAATCCTGCAGTGCCAGACGTGTGTCCCTGCTTAAGCCAGTACATGTCCAGACCAGGCTGAAGTTTGCTAGAGAGCATTTGGAAGATCCAGAAGAGGATTGGGAGAATGTAATATGGTCAGATGAAACCAAAATATAACTTTTTGGTCAAAACTCAACTTGTCGTGTTTGGAGGAGAAATAATGCTGAGTTGCATCCAAAGAACACATTACCTACTGTGAAGCATGGGGGTGGATACATCATGCTTTGGGGCTGTTTTTCTCCAAAGGGACCAGGACGACTGATCCGTGGAAACGAAAGAATGAATGAGGCCATGTACCGTGAGATTTTGAGTGAAAACCTCCTACCATCAGCAAGGGCATTGAAGATGAAAATGTGGCTGGGTCTTTCAGCATGAAAATGATCCCAAACACACCGCCCGGGCAACGAAGGGGTGGCTTCGTAAGAAGCATTTCAAGGTACTGGAGTGGCCTAGCCAGTCTCCAGATCTCAACCCATAGAAAATCTTTGGAGGGAGCTGAAAACCCGTGTTGCCCAGCGACAGCCCCAAAAAAATTACTGCTCTAGAGGAGATCTGCATGGAGGAATGGGCCAAAATACCAGAAACAGTTTGTGAAAACCTTGTGAAGACTTACAGAAAAAACATTTGACCTCTGTCATTGCCAACAAAAGGGTATATAACAAAGAATTGAGATGAAATTTTGTTATTGACCAAATACTTATTTTCACCATAATTTGCAAATAAATTCTTAAAAATCCTACAATGTGATTTTCTGGATTTTTTTTTCTATTTTTGTCTCTCATAGTTGAGGTATACTATGATGAAAATTACAGGCCTCTCTCATCTTTTTAAGTGGGAGAACTTGCACAATGGTGGCGACTAATAATTTTTTTCCCACGTACTAGCTTATGGACAGCAAACACGCATTAACAAGGGGGGGGGGGACCGTCATCTTAAAAAAATAAAGCATGTACATAAACCCAAATAGAAAATAAAATAGTTATCGAATAAGCATGTGTCCTATTATGTGTCCTAAACTCCTGAAACATTTGTATATCATATTTTAGAGCAGTCACTGCAATTTATAAAAGAAATCAATTATATCTGTATGTGTGTGAAAATATTCAAATGTAACCCCCTTTGTATAGATTTTCAATGTAATTTAATTACACATTTTTTTTCACAGACAGATTACAGTTACATTTATTTTGAAATTAAAATCCGTAATTCCGGTACACGTTGTAACTAGTCCTCCTACAAAACTGAAATTCAGTTATTATTTTGTCTTGTGGACTATACGTAAACATTTATATGATTCAGGACAGTACTGAATAAAAAATAACATGCAATTTTAATGATGCTCTTATTTTGAAAATATTCTCAAAAAAGTTTTGGGAAAAATCTCAGATTGCTCATATTCTGCAAATTTATGAAAGAACTGTAAATTATTAAAATAAGAATTTTAAAAGGACCGATGACGAACGTGCAATACCACATACATTGCATGCAGACCAATTTTGGGATTTTAAGAATATCAAAATTGTTCAACTGAAGATTAATCCGAAAAACAATATTTTTAACCAACCCTATAGAACAGCACCTAACTAATACTAATTATAACTGTAATTAAAATAATTAAGGCCATCATAATATTTACTACTTTCTGTAGCATCCATGAAGATAGAGAGGAAAGTGAAAAATATTATGCATGATGCTTAATTTTAGAATCAGAGACTTTTCAACATAATAAGTCCTGTGGATCAAACACCAGAGCTACTGACCTACTTCTAAAATAAACCATCTCAGGAAAACCACCATGTGCCTTTGATCCTTCCCATATTCCTGTAGCTCTTCACTTGGCACTTTCTCCGTAGGAAATTCAGAGCAATAAAACAAGGACAGATGCTTCACATTTCACCCGTTCCACTCTGTGCCACCATTAGTCCTTATAACACATCAAAAAAACAAGCCTTTTAGACGCATGATAAAATCAATATCAGACCCTTTGATGATGTCCTCTCCCGTATCAAAACCCAAATGGCCTCAATTTCGACATACTGCACTGCTACAGAGCAAAAAATGATGTGCATTCGTCTCCGTGTGCATTACATCTTAGTGCTCACAGCCATATATACAATAATCTCAAGCTGCAAATATATCCAGCGACATTCTATCCATCCAGCAAGCGTGCATCGTGTCCCAGACCGCCACACAAACGATTGCAGGCGCTGATGAAACGGGCCCCTCGGAGGAGAATCACTCTTCTGTTTTTTTTGTCCTCCTGTCTGTTGCAGTTCCACCAGTCTGTGCCATCGATCAACATCATCGAGGTGTGATGGGAGTATCGTAGACGTCAGTCATGCCCTCCGACGCAGTATCAGGATGACAGTATGGATCACCACACGGTCAAAAACCCATCAGCTACACTGCTGTATCGGCCCACCTATATACACATATTAAAGCTATCTACTGGGACTGTAAATAACGTACATTGCGCATATGACTGGATGTCTATATTTTATGATGGATGGAGAATTCCCAAAACTCTTACTGCAAGATATCAGACTAAATCTGGGATTTTTTCTCTTGTATAGAAAAGGAAGGAAAGTGTATTTTTGTAATGGTACTGAAATATGACAGGGTTTCTACTAATTTATTAGCTTATGTTTTGTTTGTGCATGCAGCTCTCGTGGGCTGAAAGGATGTGTACAGAAGCAGGTCTTTAGATTAAAGGAATAGTTCACCCAAAAATTAATCTGAGGCCTATTAAAATGTTGATGAGTTTGTATCTCCATCAGAACAGATTTGGAGAAATTTAGCATTGCATCACTTGCTCACCAATGGATCCTCTGCAGTGAATGGGTGCCGTCAGAATGAGAGACCAAACAGCTGATAAAAACATCACGATAATCCACAAGTAATCCACATTTTGTGAAGCGAAAACCTGCATGTTTCTAATAAATTTATCAAGACGTTTTTCTCCATAAGGCATCTTGTTTGATTCAGGAGAGAAATATACACTGATCAAGGATTCTGACGGCACCCATTCACTGCAGAGGATCCACTGGTGAGCAAGTGATGTAATGCTAAATTTCTCTAAATCTGTTCCGACGAAGAAACAAACTCATCTACATCTTGGATGGCCAGAGCTTGTGCACATTTGTTCACATATTTCTTTAAGGTTGTGCCCTTATTAGTCTGTAGATGTGGTGGAATTGTGTCTGTTCTGCTTATTAGAGAGAACAGATTTATGTCAAATCCCTCTGCTTGCAAATAGCTTCATCTCTTCACCTTCTTTAACAGTTTTTATGTATCGTAAATATGACTAGTAATATTTATTTGCTTATTTAATTAGTTTTGTTTCACTGTTATCATTTTAAAACCCTAAAACCTGAATAATGTACCTAAATGCTAATCTGTGTAAAAAAAAAGAAAAAAGAATATCCTGACTGAATCTGAATTATTGTTGTTTTAAGAATATAAAGACAGCATAAACCTAATGATGAAAAGTGCATGTATAATTGTGCATTTATGCTCTCAGTGGCTCTTCTTTTAAATTAGTTGATTTCATCTTCTATTTCTCCTTATCAGTTTTAATAAAGATAATGAATGACTTGATGTAAGTTTGTTTTTTCTTGCCTTCTTAATGGCATTATAGCATATTTGGTGTATGAGAGAATATAAAACCCAAACCTAATGTTTGTTTCAACAGACGTGCAAATGAAGTGGGAAGTCATTTATTGGTGCATTCAACCACCAAACAAAGTACATTTAGAGTCATTAACATTGTCAAAACATTAGAGAATTAATCAAATGAACAATATATTCAAAACAAAGACTCAAATCTACATTGTCTCGATATAGAAATATCCTAATGGCACTACTTTTTCATTAACTGCTAAAATCACAAGATATGAGACTATTGTGTTTTTGAACAAATATTTTATTATACATAATTAAATATCAACCAATGTTTATGTATATATGCAAATGACCTCTTCAGCTCAATTATGGTTTCACCAATTATGGTTTCACGATGGTTTAAATAATAAAGATTAGTATGTGTACAAAGCCAAACATAGATTGCATAGATTTTTATAAAGCACCAATTTTTTTACTATAAACAAATAACAAAATAAAACACATTATAAAATCACACACAATCTTATATACTGATTGAACAATATTTAAGAAATCATTTCAGAAATGAGTTTTTACTACGGCTGTTGCAAATGTTAAAGACACTGGAAGTGTCCCAAATCCTTCCACAGAAAACAGTGATTTTTTTGTGAAATGCATAAACAGTCAAATCAGGACAAACATTAATAATTAACCCACTGACAGATTCAATATGATTAATCAAAATAACCAGAACACCACTAACTGAACTAAGACCTTTAGCTACAGCAGACACTGCCATTACAGTATATATTCTATCAAATTAAAACTTATTCCACTTCCAGCAGAAAAGAAAATGGTTAAACATTTTTGATCTGTAATACTGAGCGGAAATACTGCATATTCAAAAATGCACAAAACAACAAAAGCTGACCGAGCCATTGAGGCTCAAAGATGGAGCATTTAATGATTTCAGAGAATGATGAAGAGATTTCTGAGCGTGCATTTTAATATAATGTAAAAAGGGCAGAATGGCAGTAACGCTAGCTGCTAGAGACTGATTGGGACTCATGGGAAAAAGATCATTTTTCATTTCTGAGAGGCAAATGTAATATTCTTTAGTTCTTATAAAGCCAAGAAATGGCAGAATCTATAGAAAAAAGTAAGATATCAATTATTGTGCCTTTTCTGTTCAACATCAGAATATGATTTTTATTTTTAACCAAATCATTTAAGAAAAAGAGAGAAAAAAATCCAGGTCCGTAAATGTATGAAGTTGCATGTATTTAAAAAATAATTAACATTAATTAAGTTTCACTGATGACAATATAATAATAAATCTAACACTTGTGGCTGGAAGCCAGTGTGAAAGGATTTTACACAAGACTATTTTGAATCCTAAAGAAGAAAGAAATTCAGAAGTGTTTTGAGGCCTTTGTAAAATATTTCAAAATGTAATGATCACAGAAAAGAGTTTCTGTAATGATTGCTTAAGCAAACGTCACCCTGACCCACAATATCTATCTGAAATTGAATTACAGTGCTTCAGAATGTCAGTCCTGAACAATTCTACATCCTTATATTTGTAAACGTTCACTATAGCTCCCTAACACATGCGGCTCTAGTACTGTACATCCTCTGATGTTTAATCACACTCGTCTGAGAGCTTTGCAGTGGATTGTTCAGTTGATTTGAAGAATGCTGGGCTGAAGGACAGACATCTGTTCTTTGTGGAATGTACATTTGGTCTCCCTTTCAAGTACATGTTTGCAGTTATTGTATATTTAAATAATATAACCCAAGTATCTACAATTTAGCACCAATGTGATTTACAGTTTTTACATGGTATATGTAGCAAATCTACTTACATAAACACTTGAATACAATATAACAACATGCAGTTTCATACATGTTGTGTTGTCAAGTACTTACCCTGAACTTACAGTATTATAATGCAAGTACATTGGCATTCAAGAGCTCTATAGTTGAATCATGCACGTCTATGCTGCTGTTTTGTGGTATTGTTGCTGTTTTAAGTGGCAGTTGTGTGAATGAGTCCATCACTGAGGCATAAGTTGCACGTTGTGTGCAGTGCTGGGGTGTGTTGTGTGTTCAGGACACTTTCTGATAGGCTGGTGAGAGTGATTTGTGTGTGTGTGTGTTGTTTTCAGTCCTGATTCCTCCGCTGGCTGAAGACAGGAGATCTTCTTCCGCTGGACTCACAGCTGCATCCTCAGACACGGTTCTGCTGCGGGATGTTGCCAGTCTGACGGAGAGAGGAAGAGTAATCCTTACTATTTCTCATTTTGTGTTACTATGTTTCCTAGTTTTTTAATTTTTCTAACTCCGGAAACTTTTATTTTGTGGATTAAATTCGATTTTACAAATACATTTACCTGAAAGATGTGTGAAAGGTGCACATCAAAAAAAAAAAAAAAAAAAACTTTAGGGAAGACAATCAGGGTTCCCACAGTCACTGAAAACCTGGACATTTTATGGAATTTCAAATTTTGGAAAAATCATTTTATTATAATGTATTTGTATTTATTTATTTGAGTAAATAAACACTTTTGCATGCGTAGTTCTAAATAATTTATCAGCTACACTACCGTTCACAGTTTGGGGTCAGTTAGATTTTGATGTTGTTTTTGACAAAGTGTCCTAACCGAGGTTCATTGTCATTCATAAAATACAATAAAACATATTGTAAAAAAAAAACTTTTAAAATTTTAATATTTTGTATTTTAAAATATAATTTATTCCTTTGATGCAAAGCTTAATTTTCAGTGATCTCACGAAACCTCTATACAATGTTTAAAACGCGGTTGGTTAATTTTGTGATACATTTTCAGAATTCTTCGATGAATAAAAAGTTTAAAAGAATAGCATTTATTTAAAATATAATCTTTTTGTCAACATTAAAGGATCTTTACACTGCACTTTTGATCAACTTAATTCATCCTTGCTTAAAAAAAAAACAAGAAAAAAACTACCGACCCTAAACTTTTAAACAGTACTGTAGATATATTGGACAAGCGATAATTTGTTCGAGTCAGTTCTTTTCAGTGAATCATTCAAGCTGGTGAAGAAAGTGAACAGAATCATTTATTAGCGAATCAGTTGGAATCAAAACAATTTTTATAAATTATTATCCAGTAATCACAAATGACTTGAAAGCTCAGGAAAATTCACTGGGAACCCTGTTGTATGTTTTTGTGTTGAAGTGAAGCACATTAATCTTGTCAGGCAGTGACCATGAAGGAAACTACTGTAAGTGTGAAGCTTGTCTGAAGTGTAATGATATTAGTTTCTGGCAGAGGCTTGATGATAACTGAGGCTCATCATTAAGCAGTACGGTTTCTCTCACCTCACTTACCTGCGTCCATCTCCTCCACCTCCATATTGCTGCGTGGCAGGTGAGAGAGAGCATGACACATGCTGACAGTAAGCTATGGTTAAACCATCACATCCTTCCCAGCATCCCATTGTTCAAACTATAGCAGCCTTTGTCAGCAAGTGGAGATCTAGATCTATTATTATGGTTTTTATTGTGTTTTTTTGCTTCATGCTCAGTGAAAGGAAAGAGCTGACTATTTGGATTCGCCTCATCTGATTCACTTAGAGAATCCTGGTCCTTTGGCCCATTACATTACTTATAATAATGGATTCCATTGGCAGGATGACAGTGCTGTTTCTGACCTGCTGTATGAAAGTAATGAAGTCACAGTAATGCATTGGCATCACAACCAGTTACAACTTTATTGCAGCAGAGAATGTGGTAAGCAATCATAGAACGACTTGTATCAGGTTAAAAATACACTGAATAGAAAGCACATCCCTGTACAACATAAGAATACTTGTAAATCAGTAAGCAATCAGTTCCTAAGCATTAAGGAAAGAAAGCACTGATTTTATTGCTTGGTGCCCCATTAAAGATGTCCATACAAATCTACCAAAAAACTAAAAATGTAATTAAATTAAAGCAAATAATAATTGTACATTAATTGAATATGATTATACTGTATATAATCAATAATTCTAATTAATTAAATGTTTTGTTTGTTTGATTTATTTATTGTAATTTATTATAAAAAACATTATTATTAATGAAATATCATTAATTCGTTTTTAATTATAAATTCATCCAATTGCACAAAGATATACTTTCCATGACTAATTCTTATGCAATTAAACCTAAATTATAAAAACATTAATTTTTTTTTTTCAAAAAATTAAAAAATATAAATGTATTAGTATATTCGAATATAAAAGGAATCCAATGAACAAAAAGATATACTGTTTATATTAAATTCATCTTTATATTATACTTTACCATTAATTTTTAAATATTCCTAGTTTATTATTATTTATTATCAAAAAATGTATAAAATATGATCGTAATAAATAGGAACATGAAAAGGGGGGGGGGGGGTGCGAGAAGTCTTCACAAAATCTTAAGTTGTTATTTTTTATGATAACATTCACCCAATGCCAGAGCATAGTATAATATTAGATTAATCATTGAATTTAAAATATACATTTAAATGATGTATTATTAATCAAATATAAAATGAATGAAATTATTGCTATTAAGTTTATCCAATTAAAATTAATGCAATACAGTTTTTTTTGTCTTTTTTTTTCCACTTTGCCAGTTTCACTATCTGTTAATCTGCTGATAAGAACATATTTATTATTTTGGTATTCTTGGTATATAATGTATCACACGCTTGTACTGTTCACAAAAATTGTCATTATGAAACTCTTTACACAGCCATCTGCTGCTGTCCCTTGTTGCAAAAACTTGAATACTTGCTAAACGTGAATAACCCAACCTATCATTGCACTCATTTCCAGGGCTCTGTTTAAATTGATATCAATAACTGTGTATGGAGAGACACTCAGAATAAAATGATTCTCCACGTCCATTAATCTGAACCAGAGCCGCTGCAGTTCATGTTTTTCAGCGAATCTCGCTCCATCTCCACTTTATGAGACATAATGTCACACCTGAGGGAGCGTGAACACATTAGCTGATTAAATGAGGCAAATATTTTACAAATAGTTCCACATCAGCATACAGATGGCCTCAAAACTAACACACACACCTGGATGATATGCTAGAAAAACCCACATTGGCGGGGGGTATAGATCACCCATAAAACCCACATTTTGATTTCCTGGTGTCTTTAAGGAAGCAAATCAGCCCGTTTGCCTCTTGCTAATAAACAAAGAATTTTAGTGCATCTCGGGGGAAATCATCTCTTTTCAAATGCTGTATTCAGACATTTCCTGAGCCGCATTGCAGATAAAATGCTCTTAGAACAAACACAAGTGAATCCATTCAAATGTTTGGCGTCAGTAAGATAAAAAAAGAAGAAAATAATACTTTTATTCAGCAAAGACTTTCAATTGATCAGAAGTGACAGTAAAGACATTTAGAATGTTAAAACAAGCTTTCATTTCAAATAAATACAAATCTTTTGTTAAAGAATCCTACAAAAATGTATCACAGTTTTAAACTGGAAGACTAATGAATCTTGAGCAGCAAATCGGCATATTAGAATGATTTCTGAAGATCATGTGCCACTGAACACTGAAGTCATGATGCTGTATGTATTAAAACAGTATTTCACAATTACCATTTCCATTTTTACTGTATTTCTGATCAAATAAATGCAGCCTTGGTAAGAATAAGAGACTTCTTACAAAGACGTAAATCTTTTGAACGGTAGTGTAGATATTTTTTTTTTACTACCACAGTAAGATCTTTTCTTTTTTTGTATATGTATGTGAGTGTATTTTAAAGCGCAAGTAGTGACAATAAGCACTACATCTCAGAAATCTCTGATCGCATGTGTTGGGGATCACATAGTCAGGTTGACTATGTGTGAGCAGAAGGGAACACAAACTTACCTTGAAAACGCATCATCGAGGCCATCTTCCGCATCCTGAAAATAAAAGAACACAGAAAAACCATCACAGATCACATCTACATCAGACACACAGATTCACAGAGCATCTGTCAGCACCAGCATGCTGTAAAAACTTAATCTACAGTATCTTCTGTGACAGACAGTCATTATCTGAGAACAGCAGACTGAAGGTCCTAATTGGGTTTCAGAACCTGCTTGAGCAGTGAATGGAATTCAACCACAGCTGAAAAGTAATTAACAAAGGCACAGTTGAGCACGGTGTGCAGACAGAGAGCTTGACAGATCCAATCTTTCATAAAACAGACCTTGGCAACTAAACTGGAAATAGGCCGCTCTCCACCTAGTGGTCATGTGTTCAATCAATAGTATTGTATTTAAGCAGACAATCCCCGCATTGTGGTGATAGCGCTATCTCACAGACAGGCACTGCTGACCAGTGTTGGGGGTAACACATTACAAGTAACATGAGTTACGTAATCAGATTACTTTTTTCAAGTAACTAGTAAAGTAACGCATTACTTTTTAATTTAAATATCGGAGTTACTTTTTCAAATAAGTAACGCCAGTTACTTTTTTTCCCATTTATTGATTGAAAGCTCTTCTGTTGCCATGTTGAGAGAAATTGGGAGTAAGATGTTACTTTAGTTCTAGAATAAATGTGAACATGCTTTAATTCATCTCACTCACAAAAAAAAAAATCAGATTTAGTTTTCCTCAAAATTAATAAAAACAGTTAAAAGCAACTCAGAATATGACGCAAAGCTGCAATAATTAAATATGTTAAATAATACAAATATCCTTTATGTATTTAATCCCATTTTATTAACCAATTTGCTGCTGACCTTCGATAATCCAGTTCACCCATACTAATAAGCAAAATTACTCAAGATAAACTAACATTTCTTCTTCTTTTTTATTGCTGAAGAGTGTTGAACTTTCTTCTTCTGCGTTCTACTGTACAGACGTGAATTTACTTTTCCTTCAGCCTGAGGCTTTTGGTGTGAAAGGGCTTTTACATTTGCCAAAAATAGAACTTTTTATATTAAAAGCAAACAAGCAAGTCCAGCCCAGATTTAAAAAGTAACGCAAAAGTAACGTAACGCATTACTTTCAATAAAAAGTAACTAAGTAACGTAATTAGTTACTTTTTTAGGAAGTAACGCAATATTGTAATGCATTACTTTTAAAAGTAACTTTCCCCAACACTGCTGCTGACTGACAATATCTTCGCAAGTTACCCAATAGAAATAGAGTAATTACTGCCTTGGCATGCTCTTTGGTTTCAAAACAACTGACCTTCATTTTGGAGCTGATACTCTGCACAATAGTGCCATTCTTTCAGCAAATTAATGAGGATTCATATGATGATGCCATTCAGGTTACCAGAAAGACTGCCTTGCATTTCAGCCATATTTTATCACATAATACAGAAATAAACTCCTGCATGTCCTTCTATGAAGGGATACTTATGAGTAAAATTAATTGTGCTCTAAATTGAGTTCAGTAAGATTGTATTTTTTTGAAATTATTACTTGTATTCACATTCACACATTAAATTGACCAAAAGTGACAGTAAAGACCATTTACAATGTTACAATATATTTAAATTTTCAAATGTATTGCTTTTGAGCATACCATAATCATTTCTGAAGTGATCATGTGACGCTGAAAACTAGAGTAACGGCTGCTAAAAATTCAGCTTTACTATCACAGGAATACATTAGATTTTAAAATACATAAAAACAGAAAACATTTATTTTAAATTGTAATGATATTTGGCAGGATTACTATTTTAATGTATTGTTGACCAAAAAAAGAGACATCTTTCAAAAACATTTTTAAAAAATCCAGTCACACTTTATTTTAAGGTCCTATTCGCCATTAACAAATCATTAACTATGACCTTTGCCTCAATAAACTCCTAATTTGTTGCTTATTAATAGTTAGTAATGTAGTTAGGTTAAGGTGTTTAGAATTAGGTATGAAATACGGTCATGCAGAGTATGTGCTATATAAGCACTAATAAACAGCACAATGTGTTAATATAGGCATGCTAATAAGCAACTAGTTAATAGTGAAAATTGGTCCCTTAACTAAAGTGTTACCAAAAATCCTTCCAACCACAAACTTCTGAATGGTAGTGTGTGATAAAAGTTTATAAAGGATCACATCATACCCAGGAGTCATGTTTGATTGGTCGTCTCCTAGCTTTGCTGCGTGGAGATGGTGAAAGGAAGGAAGGGAAGAAGGGCTTCCTAAGTTTGTGCTCCATCAGAGCCTGAGTCTTCTCCTCCTCTGACACAAGTAAAGAACACAAATGAAGAGTATTCCCATGAATTCAACTAAATTAAGACAGACATCCAGCAAACCATTGTGTTCAAACCAATAAATGTACCTGAAACACTGTTTGCTTCAGATTCAGGCTGAGATTCAGGGTCTGAACAGGTGTAGCATGTGCGGGTTTTCTTACTTTTGTCTGCAAATGAAGACACGGGAATATAGGCCTATCTTATGTTAGTTGGCATATATATTTTATTTTGACTAAGGGCAAAAAAACCTCACCTTCCTGTGCGATCTCCCACAGATCCAGAGCTACTTTGAAAGCTTGTGCAACTGTCAGAGTCACAGCCTGAGCCTGTGGAGGACAGGTGATCGCACAAAATCAAAGAGAGCTTTGGATGAGATTTTGAAGAATCATGCGCTTGTCCACTAGATGGCGCTAGATACCAACTATAGATACGGATCAAGAGAAGAGACTGTGGCTTTCACAATAACAGTTTGTCAAATATAATACAAAAACTGCAGCGAGAAAATAGCTAATCATTAAGCAGGTCACACAGCAAGGTGATGAAGGATGACAACACTATCAAAATGGAAAAATTTTAAAGCGAGTGTGTGTAGATCGATAGATAGATAGGAATTTTACATTGTGCCATCTGTAACATCCAAACATTTTCACAATGTGCATCTGAAGACACTTACTATTTTCTTTTTTTGGCACAGGAAGGCATGGCACTCCAGAGTTTCGTTGAACTGGCTTTGGGAGACGTAGGCAAAGACCTTATCCTGAGTTTTGTCTGTTGTGCAGTAAGATATTCTGCAGAAGCAAGAAATACAAGCTTTTCATCAAACAACATTTCTGGGAATGTATAATGTACTGACAGGGTCTTGGTTATGACTGAACATTTATCTTTCAATAACATCAATGAAAGCGTGTGAAAATCACCAGCTTTATGTTAGAGAAACTGCAACCTAAACAAGCTGCCTGGAGTTCAGTGACAGAAAGGTCTGTGTACCAACCAAGACGATTCCTGTCAAAAACAGATTTGTACTTTTAAAAAGTAAAATCTCTCAGATTCATATTGGTAAAATCTGTGGGTGAACTATAATAAGACTTATTTCTGCATCAAAAAGTTCTGTCATCATTGTTCCAAACCTGTATTATTTTGTTTCTGCTGTGGAACAACAAAAGAATATATTCTGAAGAATGTTTACACTTCTCTCTTCCATTCAGTGACAGTTTCCTCTAGTTTAAACAGTAGAGTATGGTGCTAACAACACCAAGAAATGCATAAACTAAAAAATTATATAGCATTAAAGGCAATGTAAGTTGATTTTTATTAAAGTAAATGGGGACTGGAGCTGCCACGCTCCAAAAAGCACCTAGAAAAAATTCTTTCTGGAGCCATTTGTTGATCATTTGTTTAAAGAACAGACTGAAATTCAATGTTATTCTTTCAATACAATCTTGCCATTGAAAATTTAGCTTGACAGTCATGGTCACCATTCATATTCAATAACAGTGGAAAATTACAGTGAGTAAATCATGACAAAAGTTAATTTTTTGTTTTGTTTTTTCCACTAGACTGTCCTGTTATATCCTGTCAATCTATATACATTTTTAGTGTTATTTTAATTTTTTTGTAAAGAGAGCCAGAGCCAGAACAACACTGTGTAGATTGAGATTTTACAACCAATATGATTATCAGATATAATATCAGACACACAGAATATTAACCATCGGAAATGTAATGGAAAGTGGATTTTGAATGTAATTTTAGGAAAAGGATAGAAATTTAGAGCACCAACCCAAAAGGGCCAGAATGAAATAATGAGATACATTAGACAAAGATTGGGGGGAGACAGAGCTCTGATCTCACTTCATCTACAATTGTTAGTGCACGGCTTCTGATGCACGACCTAAATAGAAATGCCCAAGACTCTCTATTCCCTTTCTCCCTCCCCTTTCTGTCTCTGAACATGGGGGGTGTGGTGAATTATCATTTATTCCAGTCTGTGGTGCATTGCACACTTTCATTATTGAAGAGTGAAAAGCTGAGAGGGAAGGAAACTGTAAATGGCCTGAATGTAGCTTGTTTGTAGCTCAGTTGAAACCGAATGAAAGATGGGGGGTGTTTTATCCTAAACAACCTCAGCTATACTGACAAGAACTTTTAAATCTTTGCTTTCATGGAAATCAAATACAGTAGGAAGTTCTGAAAGTAACTCCATAGAATTCCACAAAATGTAATGCATTACAAAGCACTTATTTATGTTTTACATATTTACATTCCAGTCCTTGAATTTGATTTGGCAGCACGGCATTATAAGTGTGCTGATATATGTATAGTCCAACAAAACAGTTTGCATCACTCCACTTGAATGTGTTTGTGAGTACTACAGGTGGAAATTTTTTATTAGCTCTTTCTGCAGGTTACATTGGTTACATTTACTAACAAAACAAGTGACTATGTTTATGAGTGAGTCGTTGAATCATTCACACAACCGATTTGTTAAAAATCACCAAATTATTCAGGAACAAAATGCCACTACTATGTGTTGCTCGTGTAAGTTCGCAACAATTTTCATTGCAATAAAATAACTAACAATACTGTGTTCAAAATGTAAGATATTTATTTTTTAAATTATTTTTATTGTCAGTGTGTTTTCATTCCTTTGCACTATACTTTATATGAATGACAAAACTCTACTCTGACTACTGTAAGAGCTTACAGATTTTCCAAATTCCGAAACCAAAAATGCAAAGGAATTTTGAAACTGTAGACATGTATCATGTGTTAAATTTTTATATTAATATTTTAAAATATTTATAATTCCTAGAAAGCATTATAAAAACTGTATTTATTAATTTATTTAAAAATTAATTTTTTTAATATTATATTTATATTTCTATACATGCTGTATATAAAACATTACATTTAAATAATTAAATATAAAATGTATGAAAACAGTCTGTGAATACAGGGAAAAAAAGCCCTTGCTTATTTTAGCTTTGGCAGTGTTTGCATTGGCAGGGTCACAGCTCCCTCAGTGGTTCCCTACTGACTCCCCTCTCTCGCCGAACACATAACAGTGGAATATGACATTCCCAGAATGGGAAAAAAGCCAAAGTGGGGTTTAATCTTTTCATGAACCCCCATTCAGTTAATGCGGGACCATAGTGAATCTCATTACACAAATCACTGTGCAAGATTTGCGGCTTAGGAAAATGATGTCTTACTCACAAATATAGATGTTTTCTTTTCAAGACAAGCTGGCAGTAGTGAAACTGATGTGTGTATTTGGATAAAAAGGCACATAAAAATCCTAAATTGCAGTAAGCATTGACAGAACTGAAACACAAGCAGCAAAAAAGACCCAGAATGCCCTTCAAACCTTTACAACTTCTGATGTAATAAAGCTGACATCTCCTACTGAGCCTAGAACAACATCATCTCATATTTTTCACTAAAAATAGAACGGCTGTTTTTTTTTCTTTATTATTTGTATATGCGGCTGTGGAGAGGGGGATGGGAGTCAAAGGAGTGAATAAAGATGAGGAAAAGTATTCATATCATCGGCGCTAATGTGTTTCCTTCTTTTCAAACCCCCACCACTTCATTCAGAATGCTCTCGGTTTCCTTGCTGTCAGTGAAAAGGCACAAAATACCCATGATTCTGTTCTTCACCCTCCAAATGGCTGTCCAAAACTCCCTCGGGTCTGGGTTGAAATAGCATTTATTATAGCATTCCGACTGAACTCTGATTTCATGTCCCCTGGCACTTGTGTTTATTCTCCAGCCTCCTTTGAAAGTCAGACTGAGGCTGTATAATCAAAGTCTCATTCTGCCATATAAGACAGTTTGCTCCAGGGTGTTTTCTTTTATCCTGAGGTGTGCTTTACCTGGATCAGGCCAAAAACAAGCAGAAGCTCAGTGCTGTGGAGAGCAGTTTGTCCTGCTACGTGAGCTCTCAGCATTTATCTGTCTTACACAGGAATCCATATGCCATCACACTAAACAGCCAGAACCCCACAGAGCATCTCTGAAGGGTGCAGGCAGGACGGTCCAAGGATGGAGGAGTTCCAGGTGCAAGGACAGAGTGTTTAGTTGCAAAAAATGAATTGGTATATTTGTCATTATCACCACTGAAAAAATATCTAAATATCCATTAAACAAACACATTTATATTAAGACTAAGATAATATATAGTATCTTAGAAGAAATTATATTTCTTACCCATTTGGAATATATATATGATAACACTATATATATATATATATATCCTATATATATATATCATATTATATATATATATCAGTAATTGCTTAAGTTAGAACAAGTAGAAACATAATAAATATTAAACATAAATAAATATAAAAACAATAATAATAAGCAATAAATCAAAGGATATATCCTTACACAGATTGATTGCTTTCCAAAAATATTCTTTTGTTTTAATTACACTATAATTCTTCATTTATATTTACCTATTAGATATGCAGTACTAATTAATTTGAATTAAGTTTTTTCTTCTCTGTAAAACTGTTATTTATAATATATATAATATATATTACCCAAACACGCAACAAACAGTTTTAGAACACTCGTATAAGAACTAAAACTAAAACTAAAAAAGAAAAGAACCCCGAAAAAAACCCCCTAAAAAAAAAAAAAAAAAACCTACACAATGAACCTTAATCGAATATTAAAAAATCTAACTATATAAAATTCTAACTATTTTATTTATTCTAATCTAATTAAATCTAACTATTTCAAAAATAAAATTTTACTAGAAAACAATAATGTAAAAGAGGCAGGGAGGGCATGTGTGGTGTATTATTTAGAGAAAATGAGAAGGAAAGAAAGGACAGAGTAAAGAATGAGAGAGAAGGAAGGATGTGGAATACGTTTTCTTACAGGAGGGGATTAAAGAGATGGGTGATTCCCGTGACTGTGTCTCTGGTGTAGCTGATAAGGGGGATCAGCACGGGGGTTTCTCTCATGCCCACTGAATAATACACCTCCCTCCAACAGATGGGTATAATACAAGCAAGATGCACCACAATCCCAAATTCATGAATATGATATAAGCACGTCACCTCTTGCATCAACATTTGTTTGACATTCTCAAATGTTAATGATTCACTGGTTAGTGATCTCACGGCTGACTTCATGTTGTTCTACAGACCTTGACTGACTAAAAATCTTTAAACAATTGATTTGGAGGGAATGAAGTAGGGAGGCGTATTCCAATAATTGACACAATGGCTTTTTAAAATTCTGAGAACATACAAAACAAGAATAACAGTTTTATCAGGTTCTTCATGTGGTTTAAATTACCTGGGTTTCTTCAAGACAAAAATATTATTTCATATGAAGACATTTTAAAATATAATAAAATAAAAAACAAAATACTTTAAATTGTAATAATATTTCACAATATTATGATGCGTACTGTATTTTGATTAAATAATTTATTTATTTATTTTTTTGAATGAATGCATTTTTGAAAATGCCTGTCCATTAGCACCACACTGTGATTTTCAAATTACGATACAAAAAAGACATTTGTGATTTTGGTCTGTTTTGGTGTGGTTTTATACCTGTAAATGGAAACGTCCTCGATGAGGTCATTGGTCTCAGTGTCTGAGATGATGATTCCTTTGGGGGAGACAGTGAGGGTCACTTTCCGAAACTTCTTTGCACTGGCCCGAGCCTGCGTGTGGATGACAAGCAAAAACCATTTGTGTGAACTCTGAACAAATATCTTTGTCATTGTCAGCTTTAAAATGTCACTCATAACTCCCTGACCATAAACAATAACCTCTAAAGGTCAGCAAAATCTGTGTGGGCTATTAACTCCAACTCCACAGGTACAAGAGCTGAAACGAGATGATGCTTCATATATAAAATTCATCTTATGCCTTGTTACTATGATCCTGGCATGTGAACACACTGGTACAGCAATGCAGTGTATTGGCAGGAAGAAATGAGGCTAACATGGATGAGGACGAGGGGAAATTATGGTTGAAATGTAGAAGAGGAGAGAGAGGGGACTCGTCAAGGACAAAGGAAATTAGGCAAAGCATATCTGGAGGGTCTTTCTCTCTCCCCAGGAGACAGTAAACACTGATTTAAAACACAATGAAACTCATCTCAATGATTCACAGTCTGACAGTTGGGAGAGAAAGTTGTCACATCCTGATTTGATTGTGCTGCTACAGAAAGCAAAACTGTTTTTCAGAGATCTGAGAGAAAAGGAATCATATTGTTTATTTAAGTCTGTAAAGCCTGAAATATAAAAGAAAAAAAAAATCAAATTTTTTGAAATTGACATGGAGCAGTTTATTAAAGCTTCAGACAAAATATAATAATAATAATAATAATAATAAATAAACTAAAAAAAATTTAAAAAAGAAACACTGCATACAGTAATGTGTTTGGTTTTGAGTCTATCGCTACACAGGCTTTTCGGATTCAATATATATGCAGTATCATATGTGCTCAACCACCGAAAGGGAAAAAAGACCAAACTGAGCTAAATAAATAAAATAATACAATAAATAAGTAAATATTAAGGTGTAATTTCGATAGAAATTCTGTTTGTGTTATCATAAACTATTGATCAAAAAAGCCTTTGGTCTCTGTTTTGTTAATCAATTTGATACTAATAAGAATCATCAGCAGACTGTTTACAAAGTTCTTTCATGACCTCCAATACAATAAAAAAAATCTAAATAAATTTTATTTTATAATTATTTATTTATAATAATAATAATAATTTATTATTATTATTAATAATAATTATTATTATTATTACTGTTATCATTATTATTATCATTATTATTTTTATTTTACTGCAAAATGTTTTATATATAATATACTAATAATAATTTTATTATTATTATTATTATGTGACTACGTGACAACATCATTTTATAAATGACTATAAACTGTCAAAGGCACAAAATTATGTAAGTAAGATTTTGTGCCAACTTGGATCATGATCATTCCTTACTATTCTCAATTTCTCAAGTCCTTTGACACATTTTTACAGTGATGACTGACCGTGGCTACAATCCTCCTGATAGCAGCCGCTGCCATGTCTTCTCCTTTAGGCTGGCCAACCAGAGTCATGCCCAGATACTTCACGTTGAACACCATCCCTTCCAAGAGTGTCTCTTTGGTGTCCGTCCAGTTCTCTGGGAGCTCTAAAACACAAAATAAACATTTTCATCTTTTGTTATTTAAAAGAATAGTTTTCAAAATTTGAAAACCCTGTCATTATTTACTCACCCTGATGCTGTTTCAAACCTGTATGACTATATATACACAAGGAGACACCGAATGACACCCTGACTCTCTGACTGATTCTCTGTCTCGAATATTCTGTCAAACATCTTATTTTGTGTTCCACAGAAGAAAGAAATTGGTTAACAAACCAAATGTTCAAGGCTTTAAAAATCAAAGGCTCAAAAGAAACTGCCTGAAATGTGAATGTGTATTTATTGATTAACACTGCACGATATCACAAGGTAGATGCCTGGCAGGCAGCAATTATGAAAGAATTATATTTTTGTTGTAATAATGATTAACTGGAAGCAAAAAGTCCAAACTTTGTTCATATAAAAATACATCCATTCAACACAGATGACAGGTTTCACACCTTTCCATTAGGAGAAGTGGGGCTCCTTCCCATGTAAGGAGAAATTCAAAACTGTGCCACACAGTGAGCTTTAAATAGCTTTCCGGTCCCATTTGGGTCTAATACAAAGCCCTGTAGGAGTACAGAGCTGGATCGAAAGATATGCAGAATGAATTATTGATTGTTATGCTTTCAGAATGATAAAGATCCTTTATTATTATTTTATATACTAAATTTCTTATGGACGAAAAACCATCAGAACTGAAGGAAGAGAGCATTTAAAATAGTGCCTTCTTGATAATTTATATTTATTCTGACAGGTAAGCCAAAGTTTGTCTATTTCAAACATCAGTAAACTCTTTATAAAGTTCTTCTTTTGACCTCCAGTAGCTGAATAGAAAACAAAATAATAAAAATTTATATTTTACAATACAATATTTTTATTATTATTTAGAATCCTATATATGATATATAATATATCTAGAAAACCCTTAAAAAGGACAACATAAAAAGAACATTTAAAACCGACCGCAGTTGCTCACAGAAAACAAAATCCAACATATAATTTTTACAATAATACTGTTCCACGGAAACGGTGTGGGAGGCAGGCAGGACGACGAGGACGACAAGGATTCCAATAATGACATTTATTGTAGACACAACAAGGCTGGTTCAGGTAGGTGAGACACACACTCGGGGTAACATTAACAATAACCAATACCAATGCTCAGACGGACAGGAACTAATATGGGGTGAATAATTAGAGGCAGACAGGTGAGCACAATGACGGTGATTAACTAATGGTTGACGGCTAAACCAACCAAAGGGAAGAAACCAGCAACAACCACAGTCCACAGGGGCGTTACCGCAGGTAACTCCCCCCTCCCGGGAGGCCATGGCGGAACAGGGGACTCGGGTTGCCATGGCGGATCAGGGGGCTCAGGTTGCCATGGCGGAACAGGGGGCTCAGGTTGCAATTGGTGGAGCCGGGGACTCAGGAGCCCTCCGTGGGCTTAACGGGGAAACAGGAGTCCTCCGTGGGCTTAACGGGGAAACAGGAGCCCTCACTGGACTAAACTGGGGATCAGGAGCCCTCCCTGGGCTCTACTCGGGACCGGAGCCCTTCGTGGGCTATACTGGGGATCAGGAGCCCTCTGTGGGCTATACTGGGGAACAGGAGCCCTCCGTGGGCTGAACTCGGGAACAGGAGCCCACTCTGGGCTGAACTGGGAATCAGGAGCCCCTCCTGGGCTTAACTCGGAATCAGGAGCCCTCCGTGGGCTATACTCGGGATCAGGATCCCTTCCTGGGCTGAACTGGGAATCAGGAGCCCTTCCGGGCGACGGGGGATCAGGAGCCCTCCGTGGGCTTAACTCGGGATCAGGGTAGCACTTATGTGGTGCTGGCACTGGAGGGTGCTCTAGAGGAGCAGGCACAGCAAAGCGCTTTTCGAGGAGCTGGCACTGGAAGGGTGCTCTGGAGAAGCAGGCACAAGAAATGCTTTCGAGGAGCTGCACTGTGAGGGTGCTCTGGAGCAGCAGGCACAGCAAGTGCTTTCGAGGAGCTGCCTGGAGGATCAGGCACAGCAAAGCGCTTTCGAGAGCTGGGACGGAGTGAGTTTTTGGGGCTGGAGCCGACACACGGAGCGAGGATAGGAGCAGACTCCGGGGCAGCTCCATGTCCATCAATGCTGAGATGCAGCGGCCGGCGGCGCACACTGGAGCAGCTCTGCTTGCCACATTATCATCCTCGGTCTTGCCACATTAACGTCCTTCTTTCTTTGCCACATTACCGTTCCTTCGAGCTTGCCACCGTAACGTCCTTCGGCTTGCGCACATTAACGTCCTTCTGCTTGCGTGCGCCGCGGACGGCGGTGGGCTGGTTCTGGCTCGGGGCCGGATGTTCTCCAGACACCGGAGGATCCCTTCCTTCCAGCTCAGTCCTGTGGTGTCTGGGATGTCCACGGGGCGATGGTATTTGGCCCCGAGCCAGAAAAGCTGATGTCACCGCTGCGAGCTCGCATAACTCCCCGGCATACTCATAGAAGGGGAGATCCCGGCGGGATATGGTGAGGAAACGAGCAGCGATCTCCATGTTGTTTTTTTAAGTCAGTTATTCTGTCACGGAAATGGGTGTGTGGAGGCAGGCAGGACGACGAGGACGACAAGGATTCCAATAATGACATTTATTGTAGACACAACAAGGCTGGTTCAGGTAGGTGAGACACACACTCGGGGTAACATTAACAATAACCGACACCAATGCTCAGACAGACAGGAACTAATATGGGGTTAATAATTAGAGGCAGACAGGTGAGCACAATGACGGTGAATAACTAATGATTAGACGGGCTAAACCAACACAAAGGGAAGAAACCACAACAAACAGTCCGGGCGTTACAAATACTACTACTACTAATAATTATACATTTTATTAAAATTTTGTTATTTTATATACTAAATTTAAGAAAAACCTTAAAAACGGACAACATGAAAAGAACATTTAAAAACCTCCAGCTCAAAAGAAAACAAAATAAACAAAATATTGTACATTAATAATAATAATCATAATAAAAGTTATAATAATAATAAACATTATTACAGGTATTTTATTTTATATACTAAATTTATGAAACATGAGAAGAAAATAAATTCATCATGACAGGTAAGACAAAGTTTTTCTTCTTCAAACATCAAAAAACTTTCTACAAAGTTCTTCTTGTGACCTCCAGTAGTGCAATCAAAAACAAAATAATAAAAAATAAAATTTTACATGAATAATAATGTGTAATAACAATAAAATAAAGAAGAACAGTAGACTGTTCTTGTTGTTTTATTTACTCCATTTCACATGCAAGAAAATTGATCAAAACTGCATGCAGAATTCTTCTTGTGACCTCCAATAACTAAAAAAAGAGTAAGTACTTTGAAGAATATTTTACATGAACAATAATGTGTAACAACAACAATAATAATAACAATTTCAGAAATGCAGAAAGACAGCAAATAGTGCCCCCTCGATATTCATTGCAACAAGTGAGCCAAAGTTCATCTATTTTAAACGTGCACTTATGGTGTGTGCCACTTTCTACACATACAGTAATTAATTACTTCTATGTCCCTTTGCCTAAAAAGAGCAGCTATGGAGGACAGAAACTCATCTAATCTGACAGTTCCGTGTCCTGCTCTGACAGCTCTGCATGCAGCCATCTGGCCCTCCCAGCAGCACCAGCTGTTTGAGGCCAGGAAGACAATACCACCATCACGGCTTTCTCAATTGCAAGTGAATTATTAACCTGCAGAGACACAAAATCTATCTCAGCACTCAATAAGCAGGAAAACTTACCCTCAATGCTCTCTCAGCACTCTAGCCATCTCTAAATGACATGTTATAGCCCATTTAGGATGGGCCGAGGGGCATGGAAACATAACAGAAGTAGCCAAAAAGCTCTAAGGGTGACATCCTGGCATGTATAATCTCCTTGAGCTGTTGCAGCACATTTGTCGTGCTGAAATCCTAAACTGGGAATGCTGACACACACAAAACTTGGGCCGCAATAAAGCTGCAACTAGAACTTGAGGGATGTACCATACGTTCAGCAGGCTGCTAAATTAATAATTGATCAGATTCGTGTTGGTGCTCCAGGCCTTCGCTCAGATTAGATTGAAGTAGGACATGTTTATGTCCATAAAACTTTGCAAAGGTTATGACAATAAAGTGAAACAAATAAAGCAAAAAGGCCATAAGTGCTGATAGTAATTGGATTTTTACAGGTTTGGCCAACGGCAGGATGATATGTGTTTGGTTGGTGTGAGAGTGGCATTTTTAACAGCACATAATTTGACGTCTGGGTTGGTGCATGTGTGTCTGTGATAGAGTGATCCGATTTGTGCAAACGTAAAATGCGATTACCACAGACGCCGAGACGTGCCGTAACAGCATTTGTGTCTGCGCTACACAAAACCTGCATGACATTTCTCCAGACTGATCTTGCCGCACGTAAAGGTCTCTGTGATGCAATGCTTATGCTTTTGAAAATCTAGAAGAAAGAAATCTACTTAAACACGTTGTTTAGCATATTATTATTTTGTCAGAAGCATTTAAATCGGTTGAGCTGAAATCTGGAATCTCACAGCAAACACAGAACATTCCACTACCGTTACTGTATGGTTCCTGTTTGGGAAAATGTAGGCTACATGCTGGGCTCCCTAAATGGTTATTTTCAGGTTTTTATTTTATAACAAACATTCTCAAAATGTTGCAGAGGTTTTTGTGTGCTAACCTAATAAATACGTAGGCCCACACACACAACATTCTCTAGCGGTTTTAGGTTTTATTTTATACTTTTTTTTTTGTATATCAGTCTAATAAAAAAGTATACACAACCTTCTTTAAGTAAACAATAAGGTACGAGAGGCCGTGCTGTATTCACACTACTTGGTCCGAGAAGGGGTGTGGCCCCGCAGCTGCGTTTAGCCTCATGGGTCGCAAGGCTTAACACGCACGTGCCTATATATATATTTTCCTCACACACATCAACGGCTTATCTCTCAGCATGAGAAAATGTGTTTTCCGATTAACGGCACAGTGCAAGTTTGCAAGCCTCATTTCAGTGTAAATTGATGGACATATGGACATGCAGAATCCTACCTGAAACAGAAACCTTATTAATACAGACATATTCCCTCATCACTTCCCAAACTGTGGGCTTCCACACACACACACGCACGCACACAACACACACACACACACACTACACACCACATACACACATTACGCTCTTGCTCCGAACAGTTTGTTTGACAGGTGAAGGGGCGTATCTCAAATTTAAGGTGACTGATCGATGCAACATAACGCAGCAGGGGGTCACCTCATCTTCATTAAATAAATTCACAGTGTGCGGAAATCTATACCTAATACAGGAAACGTTTTAAACACTAACATTATAGTACTGATTGCGTTGCTGAGGGTGTGATACACAGAACCGTTGGTGAAGCGGTCATATAGTAAGTGAAGTGACATGTGGCCAAGTATGGTGACCCATACTCAGAATTAACGCTCTGCATTTATCCCATCCAAAGTGCACACACACACCGTGAACACACACCCGGAGCAGTGGGCAGCCATTTTTTGCTGCGGCGCCTGGGGAGCAATTGGTGGTTCGGTGTCTTGCTCAAGGGCACCTTGTCGTGGTATTGATGGTGGGAGAGAGCGTTGTACATTCACTCACTCCCCCCACCTACAATCCCTGTATTATATAAAGCGAAACGACTTCCCCTTATATAGCTGTGCTTTATAGTGAATAAAACACAGCTGCTGACCAATCAGAATCAAGGACTACAACTAACCATTTTGTAAAGGTTATTTTTAGGTTTTATTTTTAGAAATAAACCTTCTCAGACTTTTGCGGGAAGGTTTGTGTGCTTACATAATAAGAGCGTATATACACAACATTCTTTAAAGGTCATTTTAGGCTTTATTTTTTTTAAATGAACTTCTCATTGACTTCCATAGTAATTTTTTTTTCCATACTATGGAAGTCAACTGTTTGGTTACCAACATTCTAAATATTTTCTTACATCGCAAAAAAGAAACTCATGCAGGTTTGGAACAACATGAAGGTGAGTAAATGTTGACAGAATTTTCTTTTTGGGGGGGGTGAACTATCCCTTTATCTTTTAAGGGTGATAATTTAGTTTTTCTTAAGGACCAAACAGTGTGTTTTCACTGAGTCAATGGATGCCTTAAACTGTGACACTGAAGGAAAGCAAGTGAGACAGCGAGTCACAGATCTAGTTATATATGAGTACTACACTTAATGGTCTCATTTACACTCAAAAGTCACATGAATACTCAAGTGTGCTGAATCCCAGTAAATATAATGACTGCATTTACATGATAAAATGATTAATTAAAACATGAGCTCACACATGGACACACAGGCAGGACAGTTGCCCGTAGCAACGAGTAAATCAAATGCCTAGATTCCTGGAATAATTCTGCACTAGCATTTTTATGGATCACATATTGAATATAAAATACCTCAGACTTGAATGGTTCGAGCCATTAAAGAAAAATAAACTGTTTTACTTTGTGCTGACAGCAGCTGAATAAAAGGCCTCTGATCTCTGCTCTGCCATTTAGTGTCTAAATAATGAGTGTTGGGAAGAATCTAGGACATTACCTTGACAGAATATAGGACATGATATGGCGGAGAGGGAGGGAAGAGGAGTTTGGGAATAGAACTGATTCCATCAGCCCATAAGTGGAATGCACACTAAAAACTGAAGCTGCTGCAAAAAATCATTGAAGAAGCTTCATTGTTTGCTGTAAGGTTCTTGAGTTGGCTATATGAGTTATTACAAATGTTCTTAATGCTTCTTTAAGTTATTGGTGGTGTACTCAAAGGTTCTCATCTCGTATCAAACCGTAAAACATTGTTGATTCTATTTAGAACCTTTATTTCTAAGAGTGAAGGAGTTCAGTTACATGTGCATTGCTGAGCAGGAATAACAGGAAGGTGTCAATATTTCATTTTGTGTTCTCAGAGCCGGAGCTGTTTGAGCTGTGTTGATTATGGCTATATATTCATCAAATTTCTCTGCTCAGGACAACCAGGCTAGTGTCAGACCAAGCTCCGTTGCCTAGCAACAAAAGTCACTGGGCATAAGACAGTCCTACAATGGGGGTTGTTATGAAACATCAGCAGTCAGAATAGCACACACTAAACTCTGGGAAAGAATTATAATCATCAAATGATGTATGTAACAATGTTAAAATGAATATTACATATTTTCTGAATGGTAATAAAGCAGATATAGACAATAAATCTAACATATTTTATTATTGTGCATTCCGTAAACCATGGCTATGCGGTGGTGTATTGTAACGAAGTAATAATACTTCGTTACTGTACTTAAGTATTTTTTGGGAGTATCTGTACTTTACTTGCGTTTTTATATTTCAGCCAACTTTTACTTTTACTCCACCACATTTCCTAATTAAAATACTTTTACTCCGATACATTTCCCCGAAGCATATTCGTTACTTAATACAAAATAGTCAGAAGTCAGAAAAACACGGACTGCTGGAAAGCAGGTTTGACGAATCAGTGGTCTGGCGTTTGCACGTTAGACTCCTAAAAACACCTTTGCTCATGTGCAAACAAGTGCGCACACAACCGCTGATGATTCATTTTCCACTCAAGTCGAGTCTGGGGTGTGCGATGCAGCATCGTCTGTGATAATATGGTAAGTGTTGTTGTAATGATGTGTGATCTGACATTATCAAGTAGGCTATATCACCAGAACACACACAGAGTGCACGCACGTTGATTTATTAGTCTATTAAAACTCAAAATTCCAGGCATTCTAAATTGTAGACGGCAAAAATGCTTCTGTATGCTTTATATATTTATATAATTTAATAGAGTTTTACTGATCTATATCACACAAAGAAGTACCGTTTTTCTGCAGATATCACATAACACATTAATATGCATGTTATTCAAGTTTCATGTAAGCAATAATTGAACTTACAGTTTAGACATAAATTGCTTGTTTTTGCCTCAATTTTCTAACGAAAATTGTTTCAGAAAAGATCACAGCACTGTTTTGCATCTCTGAGCAATGGGTGGTGTTTACTTATTGAATGAATCAGCATTTTGAACAAATCGGTTGATAAAAATTAATCAGTGATTCACTCATTAACACAGTCAAATGCTTTTTTTCTGAATGCATCATTCGTTTGAATGAATCGGTTGAATCTCAATGGCTCACTCTTTAACAGTCACTTGCTGTCACCTACTGCGGTTTTAATTTCACATTTCGAATATTTTTTTCATGTTTTAAATTATTTCAAATATATCAGTATTCAACGTTTTATGTTTTAAAAACAAAACATTAGGCCTATTTATGCATCTGTAACTGTGGTTTAAATGCATCCATGTCCCCTCTGAAATACATTAAACTGTGTGAATACATATAATTGCCACTTTAGATGCAGATTCCAGTAATGGTTTCTTATGTTGGAATGAAAGACACTACCGGATGAAATGCTCGTTTTTATTTACCCAATACAAAATGGACGAAGAGCTAAAACTGACACATCGTGCTAACTCAAGCGGGTAGGACATATTTTTTATTTATTTATTTGGCTTCTTTTCTCCCATTTTGGGGGCATGCCGTTGAGCATTGTAACTTTTACTTTTACTTTCAATACTTAAGTACGTTTAAGATTAAAAAAATACTTTTTTGTACTTAAGTACAATAAATATCAAATACTTTAAGACTTTTACTCAAGTCATATTCTAAACGGTGACTTCAACTTCTACCAAAGTCATTTTCTGGTAAGATATCTGTACTTTTACTTAAGTATGGCTTTCAGGTATTTTATACACCACTGTCTAGGTGCATAATAATGCCGTAGACATGAAAACAATGCAAACATGAATTCAGAAAATGTGAAAATAATACAAAACTAAATATAAAAAATATAAAAAACTTGCTCTATAGCAAATAAAAGACTTTGCTTTTCGTGATGCAGAAGTGAATTAAAAAAAGTTATAACTGATATAGACTTAAAAAGTTACATAAAATATTTTTTTTTATATAAATTCAGAGCCAGAGTGATTTTTCAATGCAACTGAATCTTATTATTTAAACTGATGATTAAAACTAAAGAATTACGTGAAAATAACCCTCATTCATCACTGTTCACAGTTTATTTTACTCCAAAGTGTTCTCAGTCTCAGAGGCCTGTAGTTACGAGTGTTATCACTCATATTCATGACAGCGCAAATGGAATTAATGAACAGAACGCGAGGTCTGTCTTACAGTATGACTGAAAGAAGAAAGACAACATCTCCTGCCTCAAGGCGACAAGGGGAATTTTCTTCCAAGTCTGAATGAATGAATTAATGACTCTCTGCTCGACTTGCCAACCAGTGGGAACTAATACACACTGGCTGCCTTATCAACATAGAACATACATTTATTTACAATTACATTTGGAACTTTTTTGTGTTTAAATGGCAGACTTTTTAGTTTTCATAAAGGTAATTTGATAGTTATTTTACACATAAATAATTGATATTATACAAAATTACTGCATGATTGGAAATGACACATAAAAATATTTTTTTCTAGTTTTCTTTGCACATCCCACATCAAGTAAACTAACTTTCAAAAAAGTATCCAAGCTTCAGTAATGATCTGCAAGAATTATAATTTACTGCTACAAAATAAGCCATTCTTCCTTCTGAAGTTTTACTAAATGTTCACAACATTTATCAAACAGACGTTTTCACCTCAAATCCTCATACATTAAAATGTGGATTATTTGCTTTTTTGATCTCAAAGTAATCCAAATACAATGCAAAATGTTTCTTTCTCAAACTCACAGAAGCTTTGAGTCTTATCAGCAGCGGCTCAGACTTTGTGCTCTCAGGTTCTGTTTATACTGAACAGCATGCACATTAGCATTTGGTTTTAAGAAAACGTAAACATGTTTTGTATGTCACAAAAGGACTTTCTCCTCAGTTGTATCTGAAGCCAGACACACACCTTTAACTTGTTTCTGAAAGTATCTGAATGCATAAAAACAATGCCTGAGATTTTTAGTGCTCACTGTTTATTGAAAATATCACGAGTATTGGAAAAGCACATCATTGAGTTAAAATACAGGTCCAAGTTCAAGGAATATATAGAATAACTAAAAGTTTGTATGGCTCATTCTAGACTCTATGAGTTATGGGTGCTTCCTCAGCACTTTTTATGGTTTTGTCCTGATAGGAAGCGGGCAACACTATTGGCTGTAGGTCACCTATATGCAAAGGTCATGTTTAAAACCATTCATCAAGGTCTGCTTTTTAGCGGGATGTGTTGCCAGATAAGAGAGGGTAGGCGAAACTCGTCTCTTTTACAAAATACATTAGTGGGAACACATAGTTTCAAGAAAAATGATCTGGGAAACGCATGTAAAAATCCATATATTGACTGAACCATATGAGATGGGTAAATCATAGTTAAAGGAATAGTTCACTCAGAATTTTTCTGATAATGTATTCACTCTCAGAAATGAGTTTGTTTTTTCATCAGAACAGATTTGGAGAAATTGAGCATTATGCTCACCAATGGATCCTCTGCAGTGAATTGGTGCCGTCAGAATGAGAGTCCAAACAGCTGATAAAAACTTCACAATAAGCCACAAGTAATCCACATGACTCCAGTCCATTAATTAACATCTTGTGAAGCGAAAAGCTGGGTGTTTAAAATAAACAAATCCATTATTAAAATGTTTTTTTTTTTATTATTTCAAAATGTTGCTTCAGACTAAAATATAAGAAATATGCACAGATCATTTACAAGCGAAAAAAAAAAGTCCAAAACAGTTCTAAACAAACATTTCAGTGGATTTTGATGTGAAAGGACAACAGCGGTTGGACTTTTTCACTTGAGGAAATGTTATTATGGATTATGGATTTATATGGTTAAAAGTTAATAGATTGACTGGAGTGTGGATTATGTATGTGTTATCCAACTGTTTGGACTCTCATTCTGACGGCACCCATTCACTGCAGAGGATCCATTGGTGAGCAAGTGATGTAATGCTAAATTTCTCCAAATCTGTTCCTATGAAAAAACAAACTCATCTACATCTTGAGTGGCCTGAGGGTGAGTACATTTTCAGAAAATGTTCATTTTTGAGTGAACTATTGCTTTAAACATTTAAAATAGCGGACTGGTCACTATATATTGTATGTACAATCATGCCTTCATCTGCTGGTGTTAGATTAGTGTATCTAATGGATTAGATAACAGTTTAATCTATTTGTCCAGTGAATATTTAGAAACACCATCACCAGAGATTCCTCTCTCAGAGATTCTCTAAGAGCCCAGTAATAGAATAAAACTGTATGGGCTTAATACGATGATGTCTAATTATGAGAAACAGGCTCCTGTGTATCACAGGGCCTCAGCTGGTGTGTATGTTGTAAGTGGTGTCTCATGGGGGTTTGTCACTAATACAGCTCCTCCGTGTGCTGCTGATTGGTGGGTTTCAGTTGGTTCATGAGCAGCCATTCTGAACACCCTGCCTGCACTCAGTAATGGTTAAGGTTAAAGGTCAAAACACTGAAGACACTGCCAAAGGATAGATGCAGTACAGCAGCAAGCTTAGCATGCTGAAATGAACACTACTCCAGCATGCTTTCTGATTGACTGAGGAGGTTTAGTCACATCTAAGCATTACACTGTATGTGTGGTCCTAGATAGCAGATTTCTTGTCAGATTATTGTCAGGTCTGGTTTGGGTTCTGAGACACCCTGTGACTACTGTAATAGCTCAAAAGATATGCTTAGTATTGAAAGTTGATTCTTCATGACTTTTTTAAATTTGTGAGATCTGTTTAAAAAAAACTCAGCATGTTACAAGCATCCTCTCAAAAAAGTTACATTATATTTGGGGTCTCATAAAAAACATGAATAAATGCAAAAATATTATTATGCTCAGATTCTCTGACAGGTAGGTGACACTACTGAACATTATTTGTTTTCTTTATTCTGCTTTTCATTTTTCATTATTTGTACGTAATGCTTTATTTTATTTTATTACTGTGTTTTAGTCGCAATCATTGACACCAAGCATTCAGTAGAATATATACAGTAGCCTCTAAATGCCATCTAAAATTTTCATCTAAAATGAGCATTTTTATCAAGCTCCTATGTGTAGATTCAGCAATTTCACTGTAATGGCAATGAATAGGTTCTTTCATGTCCTTAAAGTGAAATAACGACCTAAACCTAACTGAACTCTTTTATTTATAATATATACTATACTATATTATATATATATAACAAAAGTTTGGTGTTTTTTTATCTCAGTTAAAAAAGTTTGCTGCTTTAATATTTTTCTGTATCTTTTTTCAGATTCTCAGTGAAGGTTAAAAAAACAGCATTTATTATTATTACAGTTATTACATTTTTATATCATAGGGGTCTCTGAAAACCCAAAGTCAAAGGAAAGAATAGAATTTACACTAAATCTCACATTTCTGAACACTCAAATTAATTAAATTAAAATAAAAAATAGTTTTGTACAGAAAATCTTACTTTACATAGTCCAAATGTCAATCATATAAAAGATTTATCAGTTATTAATAGAATGTTCTCCTTATGCGTATGAAACTTATAATCAAACATAAATTTTGGTTGAAACTCATAACAGACAGCTCATCAATCTGATCAGCTCTAGTTTCAGGTGTTCAGTCTGAATCCCACTGAGCCCAACAGCACAGATAAAAGACACCAAGAGCAAGTGTATGAGTGACAGACAGACGAAGAGAGACTATCAGTGACAAGGTTCACTAGGGGTAATGCTGGCAGCAGGGAAGGACTAAAATAGAATAAAAGACTGCTTTTTAACAAGGGAATATTTTAGAGGAAATCACAAGCACCTAAAATCAACAGAGGAAAAGAGAGCTGTCAGATGAGCGGGAAGGACAGAAAGAAAAACAGACGCAGAGAATGAGAAACAGGAAGAGAGACAGAACGAGTGTCAAATTTCTCCCTGATGCATGTCCAGGTTGTCAAACAGGAAGGAAGGTTTGGATGTCACGGATTCTCATGCAGTCAGTGTGCGCATTACTCTTTCTCTACATCTTTCTCTGCATGCTGGGAGAACTATGGGAGAGTTGTTATGCACGTTTCTCAAGAGAGAAACAGTAATATTTCAAAGAAAACCGTTTGCAAAATATAATTTAGGAATAAGAATATAATGTTGTCAACACATTCCATGACTCAACTAAGGGAAATATTTTTATATAAGTAATCTCAATGCTTGTATATGGCAATGGATCAGTATAATCTAACGCAGGTGTATAATGCTGTTTAGTTTTGGTGAACATGAGGAGAACAAAGAAAATCAATATTTGGGAGAACTGTATCATTGACCGTTCTCTCAGTCTATCAGAGATAAAGCAGGTTCAGTTTAATGAAAAACCCTATGCAACTTCAAAGAATGACTTGAAAGAACCACTTTCAATTGCATATATGAATTTAGAGCAAAGGTGTGTGTTTTTTAAGGGGAAACTCAGATAAATATATGCAAATGCATGCATTTATTCACTATACACTGTAAAATAAGCTCACCCTACATTACCTTAACTTCCCTAATAATGTTTTTTTTTTTACCTGAGAATAAAACACTATTTATTATTCAGTCCTTTAAGAACTTAAAATAGTTGAACACTGCAGTTCACTAGCTAGTTCACAGAAAAGTCATTTGGATTACAGATTAATAATATATAGATTTATACTGTAACATTGTTGCTGTGTTAGTCTTGTTGCTACGTAATTCTACTCATGATAATATCTGTTAATATTCACTTCATATAATTGAGTATTGTATGATAATTTTAATTAAATTAAAACAAATTAAATTAAATTAATTGTTTTAATAATATTTAATTACCATATATTCCTGTACTTGGTAACACCACTCTGATTTGCATGCTATTTCTATTTTGTGGAAATTAATTCATGAAATGTTCATACATTGCCAACATATCACAGTCCTAACATTTCAAATTACAGTGTTCATGTTACTCACATTACATATGATTAATTACAATATAGTATTACATCTAATTGTAAACTGTAACATGAATGCAAAGTTTTATTGTAAAGTATGACCCTGATTCCTTGTTTGGTTTTTGCAGATTGTGTCTTGAGTGTGGCCACATTGTGCATCTGTTTCTCTCTCCAAAATCATTTTCTCCTCTTTTATTCATAACCTGCAGGGAACAAACCACAGGGAGTCTCTATGCTCACAGACACTAAGGAAAAATAAGACAGAAGGACCGAGACACAGAGAGGGAGTGAGAGACCTATTCTGCGGTCTGAAGGGATTTTGCTCTTATTTGTTAGTGATTTGAGAGATAACAAACAAATCAAAAGAAAAGGGGAAAACAGTGAGACTGGTTCATTTGGTTTGAAAAGAAGGCATGAGAAGCTAAATTTTCCTTTGCTGACATATGTGAGAGCTGGCAGTTCAAACTGAATGCATTTATATTTGATCAAGGAAAAAAAAAATCCAAAGAAACTGTCAAAATGTAATATTCACTTTAGAACACATCAAAACAGCACAGCCCATAGCATTTCAAACTGACATCCAGATATTCACATCCACAGCATTAAGACAATTGTTTGGCTTTGGAAGAGGTTCCAAATATTGAAAATGGGTTTTCTTAATCTGAAATTAAAGTCAGTTAACTGGCAATTAGTAATAGTGCACATTAGTGATGAGTGCGTTCAAAACACTGCTTTGCAAAGCTTCATAATGTTTTGTGAATCTTTTGTTTCCAACCAATGGCATGAAGTGTGTCCATCAACGTTCCATGTTATTTCAGTGAACAAGGCTTTGTTATGAAACTGTTTCGAAACGTTTAGAAATGTCAGTGGTTTGGAGATATAGTAGGCTAAGTGATCTCAAGGAAGCTATAAACCAGAGTCTATATCATTTTATCATCAAAAACACATAAATATCACTTTGATTTGCTTACACACAGTTTTTGAAACTATGGCTCAATTTCTCAAAACTCTACACACAAAACCACAAAACACACACACAACATACAAAACAACACACATCTTGCAAACGCAAACACCTAAAAAGCAAAAATCTATCTATACTGAACATGCATACAAGCCAAGTCAGAAAGTCAGCTCTAGTAAAAGCACTTATGTACAATATAGTACAATGTAAACAGAATGCAAGGAACGAGAAAAATAATGCTTTCCTAAAAAAAAAAAAATAAATTTGATACGAAGTGAACAAATGATGTATAAGTGTTTTCACACATGATCGTTGTGTGTAGGTCATCAGTAAATGAGTGTGGCATTAACATGGCAGTGTTTCCCAAATTAAAACGAAAGAGCTGTTAGTTTTGAATGATGTGTGTAATGTAGAGAACATGCAGGTAGGGTTGGCGATATACAGGTAAACACGATTAACTGGTAGAAATGTGTCAACTGGTAGAGATTTTTGACTATCATCTCTATCGCGGTTACACACTCATGTGACGTTGGCGTTGAGGTTTCTTGAGTCCTGTTCAGTGAAAGAGCATTGTGATTGGTGGATTAAAAGCTCACAGCGATTGGCTGAACGGAACATCCTCCAAAAAACAGATATTTATGAATCTTAACCTGCCAGGAAGTTCTCAAAAATACCGCACACAAATTCAAAGCTGTCCACGCATGTGTGATGATTTGCAAATACTAATTAAACTATCCATAAATACATGTAACCTCATTCATAAATGTGTGATGGAAATTAATTCAAGAACTGGATATATACATATTTGTGTAAACGTTTTAAATTTATTTAGGTAAGATGCATCTGTGTGAGCATTTGGGGAAATATTTATGCTTTTACATCTGTATTTATGAATTGTGTTTTGAATGTACGAATCGGATTTTGTAAATGTAAACTGTGCTGTGAATTTTTGAATTTGGTTTTATAAAAGTATTATTTTAGGTGATGTAGCTGGCTCCATACCCACCTCTACAGTTGGTAACAGAAAACTCCTGAGTTCTAATTTCTATGTGCAAATGGAGCATCAACAACATGAAAAGGATTTCATACATATCCCAATGCAAATGCATAAAAGAAAACTTCTGTATTTAAAGGGGGGGTTTCACTGTTTTTTGCTAGGACTGATTGCGTTTATGGGGGCAGTCTACATGTGTATGCCTTCGTTTTTTTACAAAACGCATTATTTTTTACACATAATTTACTATATCCACATCTGAGAAGCGCACCTTGATCATTCCCTCTTTTATGAAAGACCCTCACTCATGAACATAGGGATGGCTCTGATTGGTTAGCTGCCAGTGTGTTAGTGTTGGCTAAACCGACTCTGTGAGCGTCTACGGCAACGGCGCGCGTCCATGTTTAACGCTTTCTCATAGTAGGTGAAAATAAGTGTAATAAATGAACGTATTGTTGGAGCTGAGCTGAAGAAGAGAGAGAGAGAGAGAGAGGAGAGATAGGAGTGAAGAAGTGTCCTGTGCAGCAGCAGGGGGCGACGCCGAGGAACCGGATAAGAAAACCGCTGCTTTTTGAACATTGATTTTGAAACTTGTGAACTCATTAGAATCGTTAGAAGACAGAATCGTGATTCATATATGAATAGATTTTTACGTGCACCTCTAGCTTTCTCTTCCTCTTCTCTAAAGCAACGCAGCATGGCCTCGCCCCCTTTGCTAAATGTTCCCGAGGGCGGGGTTTATCTGGGTTTGTGACGTCACGAACCCGGGAAGTAACTTGTTGTAGTTCCTACCAACCATTTTTGTAGGCATTAAACTGCCAGAATTTTAAAAGACGATATCTCCGTTTGCATTGAACTTTCAGCTTCGTAACTTTGCAGATATTGTTTATGCTCAAACAGCAACATTACACACTAACGTTAAAATAGTGATATCGCAATGAACCACCGCTTTAAATAGATTGCACATGATTAAATGAGATTTCATTATTCATTTTAATAAAGTAAATTGAGCAAGCGGCAAATTTATGTTCATTAAAAAGATGCAGTATGAACATCTGTTAGTTTATTCAGGTCCTGATTCACAGGCTATAGTTGATTTTCTCACCCAGGGCATAAGGGCTAATGCCTTTTTTACGAAATTCCAACCTTTATTGTTGAACCTGAGCGATCTGTGCTGAGACACGACTAAAGGCAGACAGACAGGCTGTTGCACACGCCTGTCACAGTGTCTGAGGGTGATCACAATAACAATGTTTGCGAGTCACCGAGGCCAGAAGTAATAAAAGAGTGTGTCTATTTCTCTCTCTCTTTCCCTATGTGCCTTCCAGGTCAGAATTGACTCCTAATTAAGGGAGAGGAAAGATAGTCTCAGTCTTCATAAAGCTGTCCATTGCTGGACACACTCTGAAATGAACCCTTATAAAACCTAATAGGGTCTTTTCACACAGCATTGCACACTCTTGATTTAGTGTGTGTGTGCTTTTTTCACCCAATTTGTATGAACGCTGCTGCTTATTGTTGTCGAAAAAGACTACAAAGACTTCTTTATTTCAAGAGCTCCCATCTGAAAAATCGAACAACCACCTCAAGTGCAGTCAGAAAGCACACAAAATAGCCTCTTTATAGCACATGAAACAAGGAATTCACAGAGGAAACAACTGCTTATCAGCTAACCTTGAACATAATAGATACTCTTGAACCCCAGCTACCAGAAGAAATGAATGAAACATGAACTTGGTGCAGATTCATACTTATTCCAAGCATTTAGCAAAACAAAATCAATATGGGTGAAATATCAAAATAAATGTCAGCTAAAAAATGAATATAAAGAATATGCTATACAGTATATGACACTAGCTTCTAATTTGTATGATAAATTATTAAACAAGCATATGCTGAATAATAAAATGTAGGGAATGTTAACGAAACAGTCAAGACTCCTTCACTTTCTAGCAACAGAACTTGACACAAGAAACCATAAATCAAAAATAATGAGAAGGGTAACTGATAAAGAATACAAATTCTGCGTTTTCACAGAAAACTGCCTTAAAATGAGCTCACATGCACACTTCATTCATTGATTCGATGTTGTACAGAATAATTTTCTTCACTATAAATATGTGTATATGTACACTACTGTTCAAAAGTGGGCTCTGAATTTTTTTAACAAAATGTATACTTTTATTCAAAGATGCCATAAATTATTCAAAAGTGACAGTAAAGTCATTTATAATGTTACAAACGATTCCTATTTAAATAAATGCTGTCCTTTTGAACTTTCTATTAATCAAGGAATCCAGAAAAAAATGTATCAATGTTTCACCACCACACATAAGCAGCCAAATTGATTAAATAGAACTGCCTCCTTGCAGCAGCCCAAATCGCATATAGATGATCGGAACAAATCATGTGACACTGAAGACTGGAGTAATGATACAGGAAATTCAGCTTTGCAATCACAGGAATGAATTACATTTTAAAATAGAAACTATTTTATTTGCATTTTATGCATTTTGATAAACATATATAAAGAGCATATAGACACAGGGATCGGCTCTCTCAGGCACCGCCGCGCGGGGTAAGTAAGATGGGGAGCGTGTACATAAGCATATGCATGCAAATGTGCGTCAGTGTGTGTAAGAATGTTCTATCCACGTTGTTCGTGTGTGTCAGTCTGTGTGCACGGTCACCTTATCCACTTATTATAATTGAAAATGACACATGGAGACCACTTCTCGGATGTCAGTGTAACTTCCCTGTCCTTCACACTGCGCCTGTGATAATGTGATAAATTTGCTGACATCCTTCCTGTAGCTGGTTCATCCAAACCCAGAATGTCTGCTTTACTTAAGCTGTACTGTACCAGCTCAGAGGGTCTGATATACTGATTTATGATCGAATAGTAGTGTATTAACAGCAGTTTTGTTTATTTCTTTATGTCTACTTTAGACAAGAAGGGAAGTTACTGCTCAAACCTGTTATTTTCACCCAGGGGTTATTACACTGGAAATTGCAAAAGCTTGCAGTGTAAAAACCGGGAAGGGCGTCAAACACTTGCAGCAACTAATGTGACCTTTAGAACTGTCAATGTTATTTTAATGACACAACGAGAATTGATAGTGACTTCTCTTTGTGTGCATGACATTACACACACCAACTCTCTGAATAAAAAAAAGACATCTATAGGAGCCCAAACGTGATATTTTAGCTTGAACGTTCTCTTTTGGCAACATAAAACATGAAATTTCACTTTTAATGAGTGCCAGGGAAAACTCTGACCTTCAAATGCACACTTGAGAGACAACACCAGCCTCCCATGAATATTCATCAGACCAGCACAAAAACAGTTCATTATTCACTTGTTTGTTCGCTGTACTAAAATCTGCTCCCCTTTGAGTTCAAAAATATTTAATTAATTTCACTGTTGTTTTGTATGGAAGCACAAAAGTTTAATCTTTTTTTTACACTCCATGCTCTGAGTGTTTCAAACACATAATAATTTGAAAAATGTGAATTTCTAAATGTGAATTCTATTTTAATATATTTTAAAATGTAATTTATTCCTGATGACAAAGCTGAATTTTCAGCATCATTACTCCAGTCTTCAATGTCGCATGATCCTTCAGAAATCATTCTAATATGCTGATTTGCTGCTCAAGAAACATTTCTGATTATTATCAGTGTTGAAAGAGTTGAGCTGCTGAAGACAGTTTTGTGGTGGAAGAACAGATTTACATGTGTTTTAGGAATGTTTGATGAATTCAAAAGATTAAACAGAGCAATTTAGTTGAAATGAAATCTTTGGGTAAACTGATAATGAGCGTTGATGCAAAAAGCCTTCCTCGAGCAAGTGCCGATTGAAATTTACTTCTAAAATGACATTTTTTCTCAGAGTCATATGTTTATGATCAGTTATTTCACTTAATGGCAATGAAAATAACCTATTCATTATAAATCCTGAACCTACTCATAGGAGTCAAACGGCAGAGGCTTTTGCCTCTGAGCTCTTCAAATGTCCTTTACTGTCACTTTTGATCAATTTATTGTGTCCTTGCAAAATAAAATCATTAATTTCTTTGTTTTGAATCCCAATGAGACATTTTTCAAAATATCTTTTTTTATGTGTTCAACGGATGAAAACAAATGCATACAGGGTGAGTAAATGTCAATCGAATTTTTACTCTTTACTATTCCTTTAAAAAAGTGTAACTGACATTTTGAATCACCTTCAAGATAGTTTTCTATATAATATTCCTTTTGTGAGAAATCTTGCCAGTAGACCAAAAAACTATTTTTTAGTCAAGTTCTCAACAATTAGCCCTTGTGCACTTGATCTTACTCACTCTGTCTCTGAAATACAAAGCATTGCTAGAAAGACAGACAGCCATTACAGATCCAATCATTAAAATTTAATCTGGGAGCACATCTAAATTCCCAAGCCACAACTGTTGATTTGAATAATTCATTATGCTAATTGTCTTGGTTTTTAGTAAATATACATACTCTCAGCAACAAGAGACAGTCGGATTTCCTCCAGCTGTATGCCTGGCACACAGTTCAAGTGGAAATAGGGATAGTTTGTCCCAAGAGTGCCTCATGAACTTCACATCTCACACGTCAGAATGACAGCACGTCGAGCCTCAGGCTCCTGCCTGTCACCGCTGATGTGACACGGGCTGTCTCATAAAACCACTGCCCTCTTTTCCATACAAGAGCCCTCGATTCTTCCTCCTGACAGAACAAAAGCTGACAGGACCGGCCAACTGATTCAATCATTACAACTTAAATGGATGAAGTGTGATTTGGAGTCAGTGAAAGTGTGAAAGTTGGAGCTGTGATTTCATTTGCAGAGTGGCCAGCTGTCTCTCCGAGCCTGACCAAGTTTCAACACATTTCATAAAGCCAGTCAACCCTGAACCATTCAGTGGTAACATCTAAGAGATCTAATTGGATTTTCTTAGACACATGGGGAAAAAGTGAGAAAAAGATCTTTTTACAGTAACCAAACTGTTATCTATAGGGTCAATATTAGGCAAGGATCCTATAATATTACACACTCCAGGAAATTCCTAATTGGAATTAACTGTAATTAAATATACAGATGAATATCTCAAACAGTGCAGAGACAGCAAAAAGCTAACTATATTATATATATAAGCAAATAGAATTGCATGATCTATCTATTTATCTATCTATCTTATCTTAACAGTAAAACGACTAATAAACGGTGTTGAGGTAGTTTCAGGAAGGCAGTGTTATCACCGCATCGCATGAACAGCAGCACTGATGCAGCTGTATTCAGTAAGTGTAAACAGAGAAAAACGAAGGTACTCACTCTCATGCTTGGACGTTCCCCATGTGTGCCGCGGAACTCCAGGACTTTTGATTATTGCTCTCCCGGCGGATTTTAACGCATCCATGCTGGAAGGTGTCTGCAGAGCAGGTGCAGAGCTCTTCTTTGGTGCTCACTGTGGGAATGGGGAAAGTAGAGTAGCATGCGGCGAGTAATGGAGCGAGTGGACACGAGCAGTCCTGTATCTGTACAGTAACATTAACCCTTCACTGCCCGAGTGACGGAGATCCACGAGCTGCTCCCTTCACACACACATGAACAGTCATGCGAAACTTGGAGAGAACCATATGGTCATTTTGTGACCAACGAAAACAAAGACTGTAACAATGCAACTTTTAATAGGCTATATGTTATTATCGCTTTATGCCTTATGTAGTTATGTTATCTATTTATTTGAATCAAAAACATATTTGAACTTGTGTCCCCATGTTGTGCGTCAACCCTGTTACCAATTTCCTCTTATTAAATTTTCCATAAACCCTAATGAAAACACCTCAACATGAACAGCTTCATACTTTTAAGATGTGAACTTTCTTTTAGAAAGTAATTGTTTTTCTCTTTTTTATTACTTTATGTATTGTTAGGTTTGTACGGGATGATCTGAAATAGTCAACCCTGTTACCATGAGTATGTGCAGTAAACAACTTTTCACAACTGAATATATACCTGAAGTTGTGCCCCCATGTTATGCATATAGCAATCACATCATAATTCCCATTCCCATCCATTCCATGAAAAAAACTCATAATAACATTATCATAGTTTCAGTACAAGAACAATTGCTTTCAGTGAGTAATTGTTTTCTCCTTTCTTATATTTTATGTTTACGTTATAGTTCTGTACAATCAGTGACCAATGCTGATTGGTTGTACATTCTTTTTTCTCTTGTTTTATCTTATGTTTTGTTAGGTTTGGGTGAATAGTCAACCCTGTTACTATGATTTATAACATTTGACTATTGAAAACTGAATATTTGTAAATATCAGTTTTCAATTAATTTTTTAATAAACTCCTTGTAGTGTCATGACCTTGAGCACTGATATAAAATATACAAAAATAACTAACTGAAAACACTGTTATAGAAATATACAAAAATCGATACACCGTATAGGCTATATAAAAAAGAACAAATGATGGGTGGTGACATAAGATTAATTATATCATATATTATAATAAATATTTGTAAATATCAGTTTTCAATTAATTTTTTAATAAACTCCTTGTAGTGTCATGACCTTGAGCACTGATATAAAATATACAAAAATAACTAACTGAAAACACTGTTATAGAAATATACAAAAATCGATACACCGTATAGGCTATATAAAAAAGAACAAATGATGGGTGGTGACATAAGATTAATTATATCATATATTATAATAATGGAGTTATTATTATTTGATGCCAATTGTAAATTTACTGTGAGGGTATAAGCTTGGCCACATTAAAAACATATTTTTTTACAAATGAGTCACAATAAAAACAAAAATTGAATTTACAGTGGGTTTACAACTTATGAAATAGGCCCAAAGTATCTTGAACTAGCTTATTTTTGGATATTTATAAAGATTTTTAATTGGATTATATTGTGAGTTTTAATTATTATTAATTGTATTTATGCTGTTGTTACTGTTCTGATACCACTTTTCCAATGGATCCAATTAAAGATCCTTAGAAGAATTTTCATCAACAAATAAAGCATCTTCATATTATGCCCCTAAATCATATTTATGGTCTGGTTTAGTTAAGGTATTCTGTTAAAATTCTAAATTATTTCAAATAACACCCTTTTTGAGTTAAACATATACAGGTGCATCTCAATAAATCAGAAAGTCATGGAAAAGTTCATTTATTTCAATTCAACTCAAATTGTGAAACTAGTGTATTAAATAAATTCAAGCACACAGACTGAAGTAGTTTAAGTCTTTGGTTATTTTAATTGTGATGATTTTGGCTCACATTTTAACAAAAACCCACCAATTCACTATATCAACAACCCCAATTTTTTTATAGAATACTCTTCATAAGACAAGTAAAAAAATAATTTTTAGGTGAATTGTTGGCCTTCTGGAAAGTATGTTCTTTTACTTTACATGTACTCAATACTTGTTAGGGGCTCATTTTGCTTTAATTACTTCCTCAATTCGGTGTGGCATGGAGGTGGTCAGTTTGTGGCGCTGCTGAGGTGGTATGGAAGCCCAAGGAGTTCTTTGACAGTGGCCTTCAGATCATGTCTGCCACCTTTGGTCTCTGGTGTTGGTCATTTTCCTCTTGATCAATTTTGTTGTTACACCCCATATGATTTCTCTATGTGGGTTAGGTCTGGTGAGTTGTGGCCAGTCAAGCTACACCACACCATGGTCATTAACAACTTGGTGCTTTTGCAGTGTGGGCAGGCCAAAATCCTGCTGAAATGCATTTTATCAGCATCTTCAAAAAGCTGCGTCAGCAGAAGGAAGCTGAAGTGCAGATGATCAAAATTCTGGTGAAAACGGTGCTATGTGACGTTTGTTCAAAAAAAACCCACAAATGTGGACTCAAACCAGCAGAGACATTGACCCACCCAACCCACCCGTCAGTCATCAGACGGGAGAGACTTAACACGGGACCAAGCAACTTTGGCATGAGCTTTCTCCATACCTTCCTCCAGACTAGGACCTGGTTGCCAAAGGAAACAAAAACTGCTTCATTTGAAAGAGGACTTGGACCACGGTGCAACAGTCCAGTTCTTATTTCTCCTTAGCCCAGGTAAGGACACCTTGACGGTCTGTGGCCCCAGGAGGGCTTAACAGAGGCCATACGACAACTCGTAGCAGCAATTCCTGGACACCCAGCTAGGTGTGTGGGAGATCTTGATGAAGGGACCCGAGCCTCAGTCCATTTCTTTGTGAAGTTCACTCAAATTCTTTAATAGATTTTGCTTGACAATCCTCATAAGGCTAGTTCTCTCGATTGGTTGTGCATCTTTTTCCTTCCACACTTTTTCCTTCCTTATTTCCTTCAACTTTCTGTTAACATGCTTGGATACAGCACTCTGTGAACTGCCAGCTTCTTTGGCAATTAATTTTTGTGGCTTACCCTCCTTGTGAAGGTGTCAATGATTGTCTTCTGGACAAACTGTCAGATCAGCAGTCCTCGCCATGATTGTGTAGCCTAGTGAACCAAAAATGAGAGACCATTTTGAAGGCTCAGGAAAACTTTGCAGGCGTTTTGAGTTGATTAGCTGACTGGCATGTCACCATATTCAAATTTGTTAAGATAGTGAATTGGTGGATTTTTGTTAAACGTGAGCCAAAATCATCAAAATTAAAATCTGAAAATACTTCAGTCTGGTTCTGCATTGAACCTTTATTTAATACACGAGTTTCAGAATTTGAGTTGAATTACTGAAATAAATGAACTTTTCCACGACATTCTAATTTATTGAGATGCACCTGTATACTCTTGATATTGCTTTAGATTGCCCTATTTGGACTCCAGATTTAGCAGGTACAGAATCATTGATAGAGTGTGGATTTTAGGCTAAGCTGTATCCTCTGTCTGTGTTTTATAGCAATGCTCACAAAAATGTTTAATGTAGAAACTACATAAAACATCAAATAACATCCCACCAATAAATGAAAATGAAAAATATTGAACAAACGAGAATGAAACATAGCAATTCTCCCAGTCACCATTCAATACAAATCTTTTTATTGACATACTGTTCAATTCATTGTTTCCAATCTGCAGTACAGATTGAAGGTTCAACTTTGGAAACTCCTGGAGGTCTTTTACACTTTAAACAGGGCTGTCCACTGCTTATTTTTTAATATGACAGGGGGTAAAAGTTTGCATTAGAGGCCTGATCTAGCATTCTGAGTTCCTCCATTGATACTAAATGTCAAAAATACCAGTAGTCTATACATTATACAACTGTTGGCTCTGGGGTACCAATACAAGGAATTACTTAGTAAGCTGAAACTGTCAGTGTAGATGTTTGAGCGAAGGTGCTCTCTTTAGTTAATGGGCTTTTAAACTCTTGATTCATTACGTACTCAATAACAGCAGCAAAGACAAAAGCCCTTACTGCAGAAATAAAGATCTAAAAGTGAACAGAGGGAAACAAGATCATCAGTTTTCTGAGCATCACTCATGATGTTTACGTTCCCTAAAATCATCAGTTTTGACCTAAGATTATCATAATCAGAAAGGCTAATTCTAGACAGATTTTGCTGCTGCTTCATGAAAATGCAAGTTATGTAAAAAAAAATTGCTTAATCCAAATGAATGAATACCATGGAAAAGCCCATTACCCAAGTTAGCATTAGCCTGCAGTACAAGACTTACTGCATTTCACCATGTTGCTAGTCACATACCACTTGTTCTCACTGCGCTAGCATTTTTATTGTCGTCGCTGTACCACGAATTTCGAAGTACCACTCTCCCAATGCCCCCCCATTTTCCTATTTGTATCTTATTCTGCCCAGTGTGAACTTTTATTCTTTTTCCTCACCCACCCCTTCATACGGTAGTCAGGGGATACGAACAATGGACACTAGTAAAAGGTTACAGCTAAAAGAAGCAAGCTAATTGAATAAATTAAACAGACCAGCATCCAAATAGGCATTGTTTCCTATAGAACACAGTATAAAATTGATTAGCACTCCTCAAACTCGTTGACAAACATGCGCTTGGTCATTTGAGTTTATATGATCATCTTTAATCCCTTCCGTGGCATTTTGGCAGCTGTCCGGCTCTCATATTCCTCTCTCCCTCTCTGTTTTTCTTACATGCTCGCTGTGTGTTGGTTTCCATGTCGCTGGCTCTCTGCGTTTGCAGGCAGAGGCTGGAAGCACCGGTGGAGTATGGTGGCTCTGATGGAAGAACGTGGTTTGTCCAGGATTTGCTGAAACGCTGTTCTTATCTCAGGAAATGCAAGGGGCTGGGCTCATGTCTGTTGAGAGCCGGTTGGTTTTTCAGAGCCCACCCCCCACCCTCCTCCTCCCGGGCCCCCACCCCTCACAGAGGTTCACAGGGCTGGCTGAGCGATTCCGCAGACAGGCTCTTGCTAGACAGAATACTGCTAAGACTGGGCTTCCGGCTGTCCCGTGGCTGGGCCTCGATCTCCACACGGACCTCAATATTAGTCCCTTCCCTGTTGTAAAGACATGTGACACAGTTTTTAGGAAAAAGAAATTGATTACGTTATTGATAGTGTGATTTATGCTCATTTTTTAAAACCCTATCTGATAATTTAAAAATTAAAACATTAAAAATGCAATTCTCACATGCAATAACTTACACATATTTACATGATTATGAGCTATATTAAAAAACATTTTGATATATTTCTGAGGAGATGTGTCAGGGCCATTTTGATACCATTTTGAAATTAGAAATCCTGTATAAAAGAACAAAATATTTGAAATAAGAAAACCTTAAGTAGTTTAGCATCATTTCTTATTATTATTTAATAGAATAAATACACTGTTGTTCAAAAGTTTGGGGTCAGTTATTGTTTCTTTAAAAATTAAAACGCCCCTTTATGCCAAAATGATCAAAACTGACAGTAGGATTTGCTACCATGTTACCAAAGATTTATGTTACGTGCTATTCATCAAAGAATCCTGAAAAGTAAATAAAATAAAATATGAAGCAGCACAACTGTGTTCAACATTGAAAATAATAAGAAATATTTCTTAATCAGCATATTCTAATGATTACTGAAGGATCATGTGACACTGAAGAATGGAGTAATGATGCTGAAAATTCAGCTTTGCATCACAGGAATAAATTAAATTTTAGAATATATTAAAACATAAAACAGGTATTTTACATTTAAATAATGTTTTACAATTTTACTGTATTTTTATTGAAATACATGCTGTCTTGACAAACATAAGACTTATTTAAAAAATATAAAAAAATCTTACCCCAAACTTTTGAATAGTAGTGTTTATATTTTAACAGAACTGCTTCAATACTTATCAATAATGAAAAAATAAAAAGTCATGAAATTTGCTGACCTCAGAGCAAATGTTTGTGTGCTGCTGAAGGCACACTCCTCAACTACATCCACATCGTCTGACTGAACAACCTGCTCAGTGCTGTCAACATGTCCATCATTAGGAGGTTCAACTGAGCCCTTTGCTCCAGACTGGACTACACTGGTGCTGGGAAGCGGCATCACTTCCTCCACATTCACACTCACTTCCTGTACACTTCCGTTGGATAGAGCTGGGTTTGTCTGGCCGGTCCAGTGATCACTGACTACATGAGAAAATAGAAGATCTTCAAGAGAAGTTTAAATGTCATCAGATCAGGCCAAACTGTGAGCTTAATATTACAAAACTAATCTTTCTGCACTACAGTAACAATGTTTAAAATACAAACACATACATAGTGGTTAACAATTTATAATAAAGTGGGATCATTTTCTAGCAAACAGTGTCATGCGTTATGTACAGTATAGTGTTGTGTAAGCATCGTTGAAACTGTAGCTTTCTAAGCTAAAAAAAATTATAATCTAAAGCTACCCTTTTAAACAGGTAAGCTACACATATTACTAACATGTAGCTGACTACAGATAATCTGTTTAAGGCAGTTAAACTACAGCAAAGATACTCTTAAAAGTTGTTAGCTAAACTTAAAAACTCATAGTAAAACGGAGCTAACTACAGTAAATCTGTTTAAGGTGGTTAAACTACAGAAAAGATACTCTTACATTACAAACAGTTAGCTACACTAAAAGCTAGCAAAAATAGCTAACTACAAAGAAGCTGTATAGTGTGGTTAAACTACAGCAAAGATACTCTTAAAATTAGTTAGCTACATTAAAAACTCCTAGTAAGAAGCAGCTTACTAAATCTGTTTAAGGTGGTTAAACTACAGAAAATATACTCTTACAAACAGTTAACTACATAAAAAACTAGCAAAAAGTAACTACCTACAAAGAAGCTGTTCAGTGTGGCTAAACTGCAGCAAAGATACTCTTAAAATTAATTAGCTACACTAAAAACTCCCAGTAAGAAGTAGCTAACTACAGTAAATCTGTTTCAGGTGGTTAAACTACAACAAAGATACTCTTAGAAGTAGTTAGCTAAACTTAAAAACTCCTAGTTAACTACAGTAAATCCGTTTAAGGTGGTTAAACTACAACAAAGATACTCTTAGAAGTAGTTAGCTAAACTTAAAAACTCCTAGTAAAAGTAGCTAACTACAGTAAATCTGTTTAGGTAACTACAGAAAAGATACTCTTACAAGCTACACTTTAGCTACACTAAAAGCTAACAAAAAGTAGCTAACTACAAATAAGCTGTTCAGTGTGGTTAAACTCTTAAACTCTTACTCTTAAAACTCTACACTAAAAACTCTTAGTAAGAAGTACTACAGTGAACCTATTAAAAATAGTTAAACTACAGCAAAGCAAGTCAGATACCAGTACTTAGCAAAAAAAAAAACAAAAAAAAAAAAAAAAAAAACAAAATAGTCAACTTCACTGAAGCTATGTATAGGGGGTAATATCTTTCTGTATTTTCTACTATCTGTATTATATTATCTCTACATTACTGTATATCAGCCATATTTATATCAGAGTTAAAAACAAAGCGCTATTTCTAATGCAACTGAACTACTGTCAGGTTACTGAAAAAATAGAGGTAGTTAAATTTGCAGTGGCACATCATTTAAGTTAACTGTAAATGTATAGTCATATAGCCAAATTTCAGGAAGTTGGACTTACAGTTGGCCAGATCTTCCAGCTGTATGTTCCGTACTTCAGGAGCTTCAGTTTGTGGCCTGCACCAGCCATTACGACACAACGACATGGGCACGACCCCGTAGACATATGTCAACATAAGAGGCACCCCCACCCCTTTAAGCAAAGAAGATTTACTAAATTAGATTTAATTATAAAGGTACTGAAAGATTTGCATGATTATTAACTACAGAAAAAATGTATAAGTGTACAAGAATACATAATGAAATACTCAAATCACAGACATATTTAGCTCATTTAAAAGTGAACATATTTTCAGATGAATTATGTTGAAGAAGGAAAAAGGGCAAGAATGCACATAATAGCAACATAAATACACAGAGGCATAATGCTAGCAGCAAAGACAAGGACAACACACAATAAGAGAGACAAAAGGCCATGATCCTCCTGGTTCTGGATAAGAACAGAGTGGCATTGTTGATGGGGACATTGAAGGGGACAAGGCCCCTCTGTGGCTCTCCTGAGGAGAGGTCAGAGCTGCAGAACAGACAGGGCTATTCAGAGGGGAGAATGAGAGGGAACACAGGCTTTGGGTTTGCGAGGAGAGCACAGAGTAGTGAATGTGCTGCGCTCAGGACTTCACGCTATGCCATGGAGATCGCTCTGACATTTTAGTTGCAGCCAACTGCTGTAATCTTCCCCTCCCCGCTCCAGCTCTCACAGGAATGCCAAAGCAGAAGATAGATGAGTCATCAGAGACGACCTGGGCAGTTGCCGTGTGTATGTGCGAGCATGAATGAAACAGCTGCATGCACATATGTAAGCTTAAATGCATGCAATATGGACGTTATTATCACAAAATATCTGTTGTTTACCCTCAAGTCATTCTAAAGCCGTATGATTTTCTTGCTTTTGTGGAACATAAGAAATCTTTAATAATGGTCCAGTTGCTATTTTCCATACAATTACAATTAATGGAGACTTTTAAGCTTCAAGAACGTTTAAGCTTTATAACAGATGCAAATGCAATATGAAATATGAATAAAATATCATAAATGTGGTCTTCCAAAGTCATATGATAGCTTTGTTTGATTAACTGACTTAAGCATATGTTGTTATTCACCTGAATCATGATGAAAAGATCTGGCTTAAAGGGGTCATATGACGTTGCTAAAAAAGAACATTATGTTGTGTATTTGGTGTATGCAATGTGTTTATGTGGTTTAAGGTAAAAAACACAATTTCCACATACTGTACATTATTGTTGCTCCTCTAAGCCCCGCCTTTCTGAAACGCGTCGATTTTTCCAAAGCTCAATCGTTCTGAAAAGCGAGGTGTTCTCTGATTGGCCAGCTATCCAGTGAGTTGTGATTGGCTGAATACCTCAAGCATGTGACGGAAATGTTACGCCCCTTAACATACTGTGATGCCATGTGTCCCGGCGCGACAAGACAAAAACAATAAAACCCATTATAAACGAGGCATTTGTTGCATCAAGTGGGGACATAATTACTGATTATAATGACTTATACTGTCTTTTTACACGTTGCGTTGCGTATCGCGCAGCGTAAACATAAAACCATGTCTGGAGAACGAACACAAACAAGCGCTACTTACACTGCTCAAAACTCGCGTTTGAATCATCGGTGGCAAATATGTTTAAAATATAACAAACGTACTTACAGGCTGTGAGTCAGAAACGCCAGACTGTCCTTGCAAAGTTGGAACTGCCCCACTTTATAGAAACAAACACCGGCATTGTAGGCTACTCTCACAGGAAACAGTCCTCATCCTCCACAAAATGCACTTTGCACACATCTGAATATTTGTATTGAAGTGTTCTCGAACAGTGTTGTAAATACAACTTAACCACTGATTTCTAGTTGTGTCCTCTTTTGGAAAACCAAACAACGTAGTTTCGCTTGCACAACGAAAACACAGAGTCAGGACATGGCGGGCTAGAGTGAGAGGCGGCGGGCGGCTGAGAACGGCACAGCTGGCAGATCGACGAAGGATTGCCGGCGGAGTGGGATTTTTGTTGGCACCACGTGACGACCCGGGCCTGGGACTCCACTCGTCCACGCGGAAAAGAGATTTGGCGATTCACAGCGGCGGAGTGATGTATTTCCGCAGCGACCAGCACGGATCAGCTCCAGGTATTGACGAAGCAGATATTGTCCTCTTTTAAACAAAGTAGTTTCGCTTTCACAATGAAACACACAGCATCTTCACGACATGGCGGCGGCAGCAGCAACAATACTACAGCGAGAATAAAAGTTACGCCTTCTTTCTTTGCGTAAATATTTGGGCGGCGTTATGCAAATCTTCCCATATCGTGATGTAGACGTGGGGGCGTGTTAGAACGAGCCGTTTTAGGAGGGCGTGGTTGACTCTTAACTTATATAAAGAATATCTCTTTGGATTTGAGACTTTAGTCTTTGCAACTTTACAGATCTTCTTTATGCACCAAGAGCTTGTAACACTCCAAAGAGAAAGGAAAAATTTTAATTGCATCATATGACCCCTTTAAGAGAATTTTTCTTAAATTTCCAGTGAATAATGTCTCTATTTTAGCCTGTTTTGGCTTCAGATGACCTTTTAGGCTTCACAGAAAAAAGTTGTACAGGTTTGAAATGACATGTTCTACCTTTCTCATTTAATGTCTCAACTGAGAGGCAAATTAGCTTCATTTGTCTGAACTCATGCCAGAACAATCAATATGCTTAATTCAGCTTCTTTAAATTGACATAATCCAACAATATGACCACTAAAGTGCTCCTTGACTTCTTAATATCCCTATTCCCCATATTCATATTCAATAATATAAAAAAAACAAAGACTTTTAGTGACAGTAGTGAATATTAAAAAGAAAGCTTTGTGCATTGTGTTAAACATATGCATAGAAATATGTATAGAAGTAATAAGTACTAACCACAGTGTTTTACATGTTCATCATGTTATAAGCAACCAGCAAGGTGGATGGATGATTTTCTTACCCACAGTAATGGCCGCTATGACTGGAGACACAAAAACAGACATCATGACCCCACTGGCCACTGTCAGATAATGTTTACTTCCTGAGATATTGTTTTTCTTACAGCGACCATGAACCTGGCAAGCAAACAGATACAAACTTAAAGTTTGTACAAGCATACAAGCATAAAATGTAAAATTACAAATGTCTTTTCACTTTTTTTTTTTGGAAGATTATCAGGGAGTGCAAATTTGAAATAATAATGATGATCATGGATAAATCATTTATAATAAACATTGTGATATTCCATAAGAGAATAAGAATTGTCCATTTTGATTTCATGGTGATTTTAAAGAGGTAATATATCTGGTGTTGATTCTTGGGGTCCTGAAGGGCATAATGGCATCCATAAAATAATGGTACAGTGAAACTCTCTCTACCTTCTTTGCAAACATTTTCTATATCACATTTACCAGGGGTTTGAAGGAGACAGGTCTGGTGGATTTACATAAATTTACATATATGCATTCGGCAGCACTTTTCTTATAATGAGCATACAACCAAGGGCATGACCTTGTCTTATTATCATCCCAGCGCTATTTAACGGTCACTGGATCCATTTCATGAAAGAGAGGACATAATAATGCAGCAAACTTTAGGTCTTTACCTTGCGGCCCATATAAATCGGGATGCCCACAATGATGACTGGTATCGCAATGCCTGCTATGAGTGAGATCACCACCGGAGCCCCGAGCAGCATGCCGACCTGCCACAAAACCTTGCGGGTCTGCGACCATGGCTTCTTTCCCCAGAAAGTGCAGCCTGAGGGACTGTGAGGAAGATAAATGAAAGTATTTTTCATACACTCATATAGCTGTGGCATGTAAATGACATGAGGTTAAAGATAAGACAAGGAATATTAGCCAATAAAAGCCAGACACGCACACTGTCTCATTGAATCAATATTTTATGATCTCATCCTCGATTAGCCTCATGCACCGCCTGGGTGAATTACGATCCTCTACGGTCAATGTCACTTCCTGTTCTGTTCTGTGTGGTAAAGGATTACAGGCTACTAGCTTAAAGGGATAGTTCACCCAAAAATTCTGTTATTAATTACTCACCCTCATGTCGTTCCAAACCTGTAAGTCCTTCGTTCAACACAAATAAAGATATTTTTTATGAAAGGCAGTAAGGACAAAACTTTGCGCACAAAAGCTATTCTCGTAGCTTCATAAAATTACGGTACAAGCACTGATGTCACATGGACTATTTAACAATCTCCTTGCTACGTTTCTGAGCCTTGACCGTGGTAAGTTGTGTTGCTGTCGGGAGGGTCCCTTTCAGAAAGATATCTGATTTCATCAAAAATATCATTATTTGTGTTCCGAAGATGAACGAAGGTCTTACAGGTCTGGAACAACATGAGGGTCAGTAATTAATAACAGAATTTTTGGGTGAACTACTCCTTTAAAAGCCAATCTGAAGTAAATATTTTAACACAACACTTTATTACTGATGAATGCTGATTATCATCTTATAACAATAACCAAATTTCCATTCATGGTTTTTATTTGCGAAAAAGGTTTAGCGCATCAATGTTTACATATATAGCTGATAGAAATGCTAATTATCGTTAAAATTTTGCAAGTGGCGACACAATATTTATTAATTTAACTTTAGTAAATACACTCTATGTCAATGCTTCAAATGTCGCCTTTTTGTTGGAAAAAAGGACTTTAACACAAATGTGGTGTCACATGACAGAATTAGACATGTATTGTCTTGTCTTAAAGTGATAGTTCAACCCAAAAATAAAAACATTTAATCACCGTCATGTCATTCCAAACTTGTGTGACTTTATTTCTTCTGTGAAACATAAAGAATATATTTTCTCTTTTTTGGCGTTGTTGCCTTTATGATGATAGGACAGTTTATATCTGACAGGAAGTGAAGTGGGAGAGAGAGGGGGGCGGGATCGGGAAAGGTACTCAAGGGAGTTCAAACGAGGGCGACCGTAGCACTACGACGCTGTATGTTGGCGCCAAATGCCTCGTGGGCAGGAAAGAATATATTTTGAAAACGTGAAAATCAAAGGTTTCAAAACAACACTGACCTGCTGAAAAACATAACAAATAAAAAACTCAGACATCAGACATTATTCAAAATATCTTCTTTTGTCTTCCACAGAAGAAATAAAGGCATACAGGTTTGGAATGACATGAGGGTAAGTAAAGGATGACAGAATTATTTATGTATCTGTCATTTTATAAAAATCTGTCTCCGCCCGACTGGAGCCCAGCAGAATGGGGTGTTCATTAAATTAAGAACCCTGCTTCTGGCAAATCGTGGGGGTTGGGTTGCATGGAAAGGGAAATATGAACAGAGATTTGTACTGATTAACTGACGAAAGTCGGTGCTGGCCAGCATCCAAGAATGGAAAAATCTATCAGAAATCAGCTTTAGTGCAGCGATAGCTCACTGAAACGGGTAGCAAAGTCACTATTTTAAAGATCAGACCTCTGAAACGGCTCAGCTTCTGCAAGACTTGTGTTGATTAAGAGTAATTAAGCAACTCAGATAATCTGTAATGTTTGTGAAGTCGGCAACACAAGCAACCTGGCACAAACTCAGTATTGTAGGGCCAGAAAAACATATCTGACATTCTTGTGCTGCAGAATTACCCCTGTTTAGCTTGGACTGAATGTGTCCGAGAGTAGCTTAATAACAGATCACAGACTCTGGTGACTGCTGGTGATGAATGTGGGCTATGTGCTTGCAGGCAAATGTCCTATATTTGGCAGTGAACGCTCTGCACACTGGATAAATTCTCTAATTCTGTAATTAGAGATTGCACAATTGCCTATAGTAACTTAATCAACTAATAAATGCAGGAAGATTTAAAAGCAATAAGAATTTCATTTACGAACACCCACAGACCAAATTTTGCAAATCTGCAGGCACTTTCAGAAAAAAACTGAAAGCGCAGTTTTTTTTTAGATCAGTCTGCCTGGACATAAAGTATTTAGAAGGTACAGATTTGATACAATGTGCATTTTCAATGTTAAAGGGATCTAATCTCTGAAACAGTTGAAACAAGCAAGCAAGTAAACTAGATATTCACGATCAAAACTGCGTTGTCCCTTATTTTCAGATTTATGTCTATGAAATAATCTGTACTTATTTTTGTGGAACAGAAACATTATACATTTTTCATTTATTTTTCAGTGTTTTCCACACCATTTGTGAGGTTATTAGGTTAGCTTTATATTTTTATGGAAACCATGATACTTTTATTTGAAGGATTCTTTGATAAATACAAAGTTCAAAAGAACAGCATTTATTTGAAATAGTAATAACATTATAAATGCATTTACAGTGTCTTTTTGATCAATTAAATGCATCCTTGTTATTTATTTATTTATTTTTAAATCTTACTTACCCCAAAACATTTGAACGGTAGTGTATTTCAAATAAACCCACTCTTAAAATTTGTAAAAACCAAACTGACCTGTGGTTGGTCACTTTACATGTCTCGTCCTGTCTAAGTAAGCATTTTTACACAAAATAAACTACAATGCAGACCAGACCTTAGCCATTAGTCAAAGATCTGGCTACGTGTGACTACTCTTACTGGAACTTGATGACTGTGTGTATTGTGTGTGTGTGTGTACCTGAGGTAGTGCACATCAGTGATCTCCTGCATGCACAGCCAACAGAACTGACAAGCACACACTGTACAATTCATTCTGTTGCAGCTGCCATCATTAGTCTTCATGATATAGGCACCACAACGTGGACAGGGCTTGATCTCCTCTGCATCTTCAAGATTAAAAGCAGAGCAAACATCTTAGCCGGTGGACACCAAACAGATATTAGGTTAGTCCCTCAATGTTTGTGCCATACCACCAGGCTCCTCGTTGAAGACATAGAGCGTGGAAACATCATTGGCTCCTGAAGTGTGGCGAGCGCGCTGACGCCTGGCTTGGTCACAAGTCTGGTCTGGGTGCCACAGCTGGCGGCAGTGGTAGCAAAACTCGGTTTCACAGCCTTCCTGACCACAGCTCAGCTTGGGGCACTCGGCACAGCCGTAAGCTATCACTGCATAGCTAAAGAATGATAGAAATAAAACGAGGAGATTAATTAATTAATATTTATATTTATATGTGACCCTGGACCACAAAACGAGTCATAAGTAGCAGAGGTATATTTGTAGCAATAACGAACAATACATTGTTTGGGCCAAAATTATTGATTTTTCTTTTATGCCAAAATCATTAGGATATTAAGTAAAGAATGTTCCATGAAGATATTTTGTAAATTTCCTACTGTAAATATATTAAAACTTAATTTTTGATGAGTAATATGCATTGCTAAGAACTTCATTTTGACAACTTTAAAGATGATTTTCTTAATATTTAGAATTTTTTTTTACACCCTCAGATTCCAGATTTTCAAATAGTTGTATCTCTGCCAAATATTGTCCTATCCTAAAAACAAGGACATCAAGAAAGCTTATTTATTTATGTAAAAAATCTTAATTTCAAAACATTGACCCTTATGACTGGTTTTGTGGTCCAGGGTCACATATATGATTTATATTATATAAAGATATTTCTTACTGGCCTATATACATATAAATATACACAGTACACACACATAAATTATGTAAACACAAAGTTTTATTTTGCATGCGATTAATTGTGATTAATCGATTTGACAGCACTAATTAAAAATAATTAATAAACATGAAAGCTCATTTGTGGGAACTTCCGGGTTTACCATATTTGATGTAGTGTATGTATGTGTGCTGATAATTATTTATATGAGAATATTGAACTATACAAAATACATATTGACACTATCCACAATATATATTGCATTTTTGCATTGTGACACGACACTTTGTTACACCCTTATTAATCAATATGTAAAACACATAATTGTATATGTGAGCATATGCCACCGTCTAGCACATATGGTGGTGGCTACCGCTATCATTGTTATTATTTTGCACCACAGTCGCAGTAGTAAAGAGAGAGGATGCTCTTGGGTCCATGTGGAGAGACTGCAGCTGATACCTAATACCACCTTGTTGACAAGAAATGGCAAACAGCCACAGGTTCCCATCACTAACCTGATCTGGTTACCATTACGAAACCTAACGCAAGCCTAGAGGACTATACATAATGCACCACAGAGGAGCACATGCTTCATGCTGCAGCGTGCGTGACACAAGGATTCTAGCAAAAACCAGCTTCACATGGTTTTTAGCTGGTTGACACTAGTTTAGATGGGTAATCAGCAGGACTACCTGCTGATTTGACTGGGGATGATCTAGTAGATCATTTTTGTCAAGCTGATAGACCACCTTGGCTAAACTATGGAGAAACCATAGTCTGAGAAACTACAAGCAACCAGAAAAAGAACATGACCACAACTTTGAGACATTTTTTCCCCAGAACTCATTCTATTCAAAATAAAACAGTTACTTCTCACTAGCAATTATTTTCTCGTAAGCAATTCCACTGAGTATGTCAGCAAAGTAATCTTAACCTACTTGTGCCTAGAAAAAAAATATACAGTATTGGTACCATATGAGTTATTGATAATCAGGTTTTTATGTATCTGCCATTATTAGAAATTTATTTGCCCATCCATATTTTTTTGTCATTGTCCACTCACTTCAAGTTAATCTTTAAAACCAAAAAAAAAAATAATATGATCGTTGCTAAATGTAGTCTTTGCCAAATCTCAAAATGAATATCCATTTTCATATCATACATTAAAATCTTATGATGCTTAAATTCACTTGTAGCATTTAAAACAAATTTTACTTTTTAATCATTTAAATATTTTTATACAGTTATCTTGATCATTTTTTTTATTATGTTATAAATAGATAGAATTTTAATATGTGCCATAGTGTGAAAAGATAATTATCTGACCATATCCGGCCGGAATACTTCAGTAGCGTAGTGATCTAACGTTAAAATTCTAATTATATTTCAAATTAAAGTTACAATCTGCCAAGATAAATTCTTTGCACTTTTTTCTGCAACTTTACATTTAAATTACAGATTTAAAAACTGAGCAAAAAAAATTAAATAAAAAATAAACTTTGTGTGGAAATGCCAGAAACTATTATGAAATTAAGATGTTTTGCACAGTAATATAATATGTTGTATGATATAATATGTAATAAAGTTATACTATGTTAAAAGAGGTAAAAAAAAGCATATAATATGTTGAGTGTAGGAGTAAAGATCAAATGGTTTAACAATATTCCTCAATAATGGCACCAATGAGTCGCTTCTGTGCTATTGTGGTTTGGGTTATACCACATTATTATTATTATTATTTGTTTATTTTTTGTTTTTTTCTTTAGTCTCACTTATTTAAATGTTCTTTCTGTTCTCATGTCATATATGTGACCATGAACCACAAAACCAGTCATAAGGGTCAATTTTGTGAAATTGAGATTTACACATCATCTGAAAGCTGAATAAATAAGTTTTCCATTGATTTATGGTTTGTTAGGATATGACAATATTTGGCCGAGATACAACTATTTGAAGTTTTGATAAAGACAAAATATCTTCATGGAACATGATCTTTACTTAAATTCAGTAGTAAAATAGTGGATGTGCTTCATCATCATGCTACATTCAGTCATATTTATGTTCTAACCTGCAATCTGGCGCCGGGCACCAGCGCGTGTCTGGGTCAGCAGCCAGAAAGCGGCGCAGCTGAAACTCTTCGAAGCGCTCCAGCAGTGCACCATCATCCAGGATGGCACGGACATCGGGCAGAGCCAGAGCTTCAGGGCACTGCGGGCAGGCGATACCCACACGGCTCTCTGAGATCTCGATGCGTAGGTATTGGCGCAAACAGTCGGTGCAGGCACGATGCTGGCAGGAGGACAAGCGAGGGAAGTGGCCGCGTGGTTGACTCAGGAGGCAGAGCGGGCACTCGACCAGGTGCTCCAGCAGCTGCTCCTGACTGGAGGAGGACAAGGACAGTACACCCATTGAGCCACTGCTCCCACACTTCGCACCTCCCTCGTCATCTCCCACTCCATCTCCTTCCCCTTTCCCAGGATCTCCTCCATCCCTACTGCCCTCTAATCCAACATCACTGTGAGCCCGGTCCTGAGAGGAAAGACAAAATGACTGAGGGCAATAATTGAAAGTTATGACTTTTTCTCAGTCTAATGAAGATAAGCCACACTGTAAAAATTATTGTAATTTTAATGGTAAAAGACTGTAAAAAATGCTACGGTAAAAACCTGTTAATTGGTTAACGGCAAGTTCCTTTACTATATACGACGAAAAACTGTAATAATCCTAATGAGGCATTTCATGTACTGTAGTTTTTGAAAGCGAAAAAGAACAAGACATTTTATAATTAAAAAACTCTAAATTGATGGAACTGCCTGTGTGACACTTCACATTTTAAGTTTTTCCCCCCTTATTTTTTATGTACAGTAGGGTTTTATGATATATTTCATGTTGTTAAAATTACGGTTATTAGTTTAGTACCATGATGGTGTTTTGTATGATTGTGTATGATTGTGCACTATACATATATGATATATTTACCTCATTTTGTGGAAAAGCTATTTGTCACTTCCACATTTTGTTATGTTACAGGCTTATTCCAAAATTTATTAAATGCATTATTTTCCTCAAAATTCTACAAACAATACCCCATAATGACAATGTGAAAGAAGTTTGTTTGAAATCTTTGCAAATTTATTAAAATTAAAAATAGAAAAAAAATCACATGTACATAAGTATTATGTCACTCAAAATTGAGCTGAGGTGCATCCTGTTTCCACTGATCATCCTTGAGATGTTTCTACAACTTGATTGGAGTCCACCTGTGGTAAATTCAGTTGATTTGACATGATTTGGAAAGGCACACACCTGCCTATATAAGGTCCCACAGTTAAAAGTGCATGTCAGAGCACAAACCAAGCCATGAAGTCCAAGGAATTGTCTGTAGACCTCCGAGACAGGATTGTATCGAGGCACAGATCTGGGGAAGGGTACAGAAAAATTTCTGCAGCACTGAAGGTTCACAGAAGCGTGTAGTCTCTGTTACCCTTAATGGAAGAAGTTTGAAACAACCAGGACTCCTCCTAGAGCTGGCCTCCTGGCCAAACTGAGCAATTGATGGAGAAGGGCCTTGTCTAGACTGATGACCAAGAACCTGATGGTCACTCTAGTTGAGCTCCATGATCATATATGCAGATGGGAGAAACCTACAGAAGGACAAACATCACTGCAACACTCCACCGATCTGGGCTTTATGGCGGTGTGGCCAGACTCCATCCTCTCCTCAGTGAAGACGCATGAAAACACACTTGGAATTTGCAAAAAAAGCACCTAAAGGACCCTCAGACTCTGTAAAACAAGATTCTCTGGTCTGATGAACCTCAATTCTAAGCATCATGTATGAAGGAAACCAGCTCCGCTCATCACCTGCAGAGTACCATCCCAAAAGTAAAGTGTGCTGGTAGCAGCCTCATGCTGTGGGGCTGTTTTTCAGTGGCAGGGACTGATGAACTCGTCAGAGTAGAAGAAAAGCTCAAAGCAGCAAAATATAGAGATAGCCTTAATAAAAACCCAGTCCAGAGAATTCAGAACCGGGGTCAAACTGTGGGCAGGAATGGTGTGGGGTCAACGTCCGAACGAGTGACCATGGACCCTTATCACACTGCATAGTGGCTTATAGAAAACTCTGTTAGATTTCCTTGGGGGGAGTGCCCATCCGGAGCTGTGGATTGAACCCATGTCAAAATATTTTCCTGGGAAACGCGGTGAAATGTGTCGTTCCTGCCGGGGGGCGCCATCCAACCTGACAGAGCTTGAGAGGTGAGGAGAAGAATGGCAGAGAATTGCCTCTGATGATCAAAGCTTGTCGCATCATACCCAAAAAGACTTGAGGCTGTAGTGTAGTGGCCGAGGCGAGGAGCTTAACAAAGTAATAGAGCAATTAATGTTAAGTGTAATGGTGGGTCTGTTTGTGTGGTGTGTTGGGTTTTTGTTTTATTTAGGTTTTTATAAATTTGCAAAGATTTCAAACAAACATCTTCCACATTGTCATTATGGGGCATTGTTTGTAAAATTAAGGAAAATAATTAATTTAATCCATTTTAAGTCTGTAACATAAGTAATGCTGTGAATACTCTCCGGAGCACTGTAGGTATATTAACATTATATCAGTTAATAAAACAGGGGTTTTACTGTAACTTTACCTTAAATCCTAAAATGCTGTTACTATAATTTTCACAGTGTAGCTTTATGAAAATTGTGTTTTATCAAATAAAATTAGTCTACCCACTTTGTTTCATGGCAAAAGGACAAATAAGACCCTCTCCCAGTAAAACAAATCAGATAAAGTGGTATAATGTTATATAATTTTTCCAGTAATTTTGAACACTTTGGTGTCCCACTGGAAGTGGTCCGTATGGTGGCCCAAATGTCCAGTGTGGGTAGATTTATTTTCATTGTATGGAAAAGAGCAGCTTGCACATTTTAATAAATATTTCCTTTGGTGTTCCATGAGAGAAAAAGCCATACAAGTTTGAAAGATGACAATTTAAAGTGAATGAATATGTGAACTGATTGGACTGACCAAATTTTAGACATGTGATATTAGACTTTCTTTCTTGCATTCAAAATCCACTTAGTTCAACAATCTGAGGGGGCATGACTGACTGGGCATGATGTTTCTGGAAGGAAGTGAGATGATAATGTGTCTACCAGGTGAAAAGAAGCATTACAGCAACTGCTTACAGAATACAGAAATTAAACTGAAACATATGTATGGGTTACAGAATAAATGTAGATGTCGTCTTACTTGTTCCACATGCTCATGCTCATTGGGCGTGAGAGTAATGGCCACTTCCTCCTTGTTCAAAGTCCCGGTGGGCTTCTCAATCCTGGGGTCAGATTTGGGCTTTCGGCTGAAGAAGCTGAGAAAACTGAGGGACTGTGACTGCTGCTTGGGTCTCTTCATTGTACAGAGCTGGACAGTCCAGCCAAAACAGCATGAGCGGATCAGGCCTCTTTTGTTGCTTATGGTCTGACACTGAACATTGGCAAAGAGACCATTGTGAGAAAGTACGAAAATTGTCCACAACAGAGTTCCCTGATCAAGGTCATCATTGTTTTCTTCTCACATGAAATGTTTTCTGTTCCTTCAGCTATCCAAAAGCACCACAAATGTTCAACCCTGAAAAGAAAACCATAAACAGAATTATGGGATGTGAAAGTAAGATTGCTGCAGAAAACATATCCCAGTGCACATCTATTTAAAACTTTTTTTTATATATATTTGAATTACATTTCTTATGCTCACCAAGGCAGCATTTACAGTATTTGATCAAAAAGTAAAAACAGTAATACAGTGTAATATTATTCAAATTTAAAATAACTATTTTCTGTTTTAATATATTTTAAAATGCAATTTATTCCTGTGATTGCAAAGCTGAATTTTCAGTTTTTTGCTGAAAATTATTCACCATTTGACATTTTACAAACTGAACTACATCCTAAATTAAAAACATGTTTATCATAGAAAAAGTGTATTCAAGTCACCGTATCAATGAATTTAATTTTTATGAATTAATTAACAGATCTGGACAAAAATGAGCAAGTAACTATTTATAAAAGCATCAGCCTTATAAACTATTTCCATCTTGTCTCTCACTTCGAAGCCAGGTGTGACTGATTAATAAGCTACAAACAGATGTTTCCAAAGGCCTTGATTATTTCCTGGCTTGTATTCCACCCATACACAAAGACACCTCCATACTGCATACTTACTGACTGAGAGGGAGTTATTGTGCGCTACGGAGTAACGTAGCTCGTGGAATGGAGAAGTCTAAGCTCTATTTTATCTCGATACATGATCGTGTGAAATTAATCTCCCAACTGGACCACACACACACTATTACATTCATATCAACAGTCAACATGTAATGGAGAAGGAGATGTCAGACAGACGATATATAGTCCAGACTGACTTCTTTTCCCTATGGAAAGATTCAGAGGCTCCAGTGTGGGGGATGGGGGTTTTACTTTCAATTCTTAATGCTACTCACTTCCAAAAGAAACACTCTTGTGGAAACCAGACGTGAAGATGGACAGTGATGCACCTGGCAGACACCACATCAGCTAACATCATTACAGAGGAACATCATGTTCAAGGGGGGGGGGGGAGGAGGGGGCGTTTAAAATTAACAGCGGTATATCTCTAGCTTCACGAGGTCGTGATCTAGTTTTAGCGGGGCGGCTATAGTTTTGGGTAGGCCTGACCTAACCTAAACTCAAACTGGTGCGAAAACAAAATGTGGGTGTAAAAAACTGAAGCTGAATAATATCTAAATAGTTGCGATTCGTGAAAAACTTTCTAAATATTAGAAGCTCGACTTGACAAGCGTATGAATAATTAACTTCAACTGAAATAAGAAAGCTAAATAAAATGATTAAAAAACTAATAAAGAATTAACGAAAATCATGCGACTCGCAGGAGAATACTCATTTAAACTTGTAGACTAACGGTTAGCGCCTACCGAAAATATACAAATAAAAAATAAATCAAAATATGAAATATAAATAGTACAATTGTACATAAACTATACTAAAATAACACTGCATTTGACAAGTTGTTCAGCTCTTTTGCTGTCTAAGCATACAAACCACTAAATGAAAAAAAAGAAAGCATAATCATGAGGATCGATCTCGTTCAGGAATTACAAAGACAGCTTTGCAAAGGAAAAACATTCTGATGAGGTCTATCATTAAATCTGAATAAACTGCGAATTAAATTCAGTGATATTGCCTATTAAGCTACTTAGAAAAAAGCAGTACTTTTAAGTGTTACAGTCGTTAGAAATTAAATGATCATAAGAGAAAATCAATGACTTATTCTTCTTGTGGTAATGGGTCTTAATAATAAAACAATTTCTTACACTTAACCTTGCTAAAAACAATGTCGAGAAAATTGTTTACAAATACTTATTAAATTCCTGGGCCAAAAAAATCTAGATCCTCTAAAGATCAATGTTTTGATCTCAGATAAGCAGCATCAGCCCCCTCTGGCAGCATTACGTAATTAAAGTGAGGGTCTGTGTCTTGTCTTAGACTGCCCCATTACTCAACAGAACAGAAACCAATAAAGAGGAAAGACATATAATATCAAGGTCATTCTACAAGCTGACAAGCAGGGTTTTAAAATGCACTGGACCTAGCGGTAAGCGTGAAGAAAGGGTTATACCGTTATAATGGAGGCTGTGGGAGTACAAAGTTTGATTTTAATGCATTACATGATACATTAAAACTATTACAGAATGCATTTGGACATTCTGCTTTAAAATGATGTCTTAGAGCCAAACAGCATGGCTCATCTAATTGCATATCATTATTATCTAATATAATACTCACCAACAGTCTCTTGCATATATGGAAAATAAATACTTTTATCATGTATATTGCAGTATCCCAGTGGGCCTCAGTGATGAGACAAAGCTCAAATGTGTTTTATAGCTTCTCTGGCCATAGAGCAAAATCCTGTGGCTGAGATCTTTGGATTGGCTTCTGTGTGTTTTCTTTCTCTCCGTTGCCTGGACTATTCTCAACAGTTTTCTTGTTTAACCACATTAAGCAAAGTTGGGCAACAACTTGGCAAACCAAAAATATCAAAGGCCGATGCAATGCTATCATAGCTCTGTTTACAATTATATCAGGCTCTTTTGAAGAGGGAGGGGATCCCATTAATACCCTGACTGACTAATAACTCTCATCAGGAAAGCATCGTGGCAATACCGTTTAGGACGCCAAATGAGGACACACCTCCACATTTGGGCCACGAGCGCATCAGTGATCCGGTATTTACACCAACTGTTACTTTAATGATACAGTACGGACCTTTATTATACATGTAGCTATTTACGTACAGAATCACATGCACGTCAGACGACCTCTCGACTATGCTGAAATATGTCTGTTTAGCGCTGCTTTAAATTTCATTCCCTAAAATTCGTTGTCTAAGAACAGAATTTGTAATAATTAATCAGTTGGTCTGACCAGGGCATCACAGCACTGCAGGGAGTGGCAAGGCTATTACGTATTGCCTTCATCCCTGCCAAATAATATACTTTTATGCTTAAATGCAGCTTATAATAGATAAATGCAGGAAGAGAAAAACATCCTCTGACTAAAAGATAACGCACAATAATTTAATGAAATCAGTCTCTTACCTCCGCTCAGCGTGTTATCAGCTCAGCACCAGCGCTCTCGTGGCTCCTCCCACTGAGCGGCTGAGGACGCGCAGGCTCTCGTGGCTCCTCCCACTGAGCGGCTGAGGACGCGCAGGCTCTCGTGGCTCCTCCCACTGAGCGGCTGAGGACGCGCAGGCTCTCGTGGCTCCTCCCACTGAGCGGCTGAGGACGCGCAGGCTCTCGTGGCTCCTCCCACTGAGCGGCTGAGGACGCGCAGGCTCTCGTGGCTCCTCCCACTGCTGTAAAACGTGTCTTTCAGCGTTTTTCTGGACTCTGTGGTCTGAGATTCGCCGCATGACGTTGGCGAGGAGATCCCCTTGAGCCCCGAGGTTCCCTGCACACCGGCGGCGCCTGCTGCTTGAGAGCTGGTCATGGGCTGCGGGAGAGTGGAGCATTCCCTACGTGCAGTGAGCTCATAGGGCATGACGTAGAATCACTTCATGCCATTTGGTAATGAAACAGTATCTGTTTATCTGTTTTTGTCTTATCTATCTATCTATCTATCTATCTATCTACCTATATATATATATATATATAAGATATATATATATATATATAGCTATAATAAAAAAGAATAGGAATATTATATAGATATGATAAGTATATACTATTTAGATTAATAGATATATAAGACAAGAAAGAGGCAATATAGATATATAAGATATAGATATAGATATATACAGTATATAGATATAGATATCTAAAAAGAAAGAGGAATATAATTAGTATAGATAGATATATCAGTAGATAGATATAGATATATACAGTATATGATATGATATTAAAGAAGAGGAATATATATATATATAGATATATATATATACATATATAAAGATATAGATTAACAGTATATATATATAGATATATAAGAACAGCAAGAGGAATAATATAGATATAGAGATATATATATACAGTATTTAGATATGTAGATATATAAGACAAGAAAGAGGAATATCTATATATATAGCATATAGATATAGATATCTACAGTTATATATAGAGATCTATAAGAAAAGAAGAGGACATATATAGATATAGATATATACAGTATATAGATATAGATATATAAGAAAAGAAAGAGGAATATATATAGATATAGATATAGATATAAATACAGTATAATAGATTGATATATACAGTATTAGATATAGATATATCCAGTATATAGATTAGATTATAAGAACTAAAGAGAATATATATAATATAGATAGATATATATACAGTATTTAGATATAGATTATATAGAAAAGAAGTGAGGAATATATATAGTGCGGGTCGATATAGATCGGTCGGGATATATACAGTAGTATAGATTAGCTATATAGAGAAAGAAAAGGAATCTATATAGATATAGATATTATCATACCGTATTAGAAGTATAGTAAGGTGAGTTAACGTATATAGATATCGGATGTAGACAGTCATTAGTATCGGGCGTCGTGATATAAGGGACAGAGAAAGAGATTATTAGATATATATTATAGATATATACAGGATATATATATCTATAGAACAAGAACGATGAATATATATAGATTAGATATAGATATATACAGTAGGAGATAGATAGTAGATCTCTCCAGTATAAGATATAGATATATAGAAAGAAAGAGGAATTATATATATTAGATATAGATATTACTATATAGATCTAAGCTATATAAGAAACAAAGAGAATCGTATAATAGATCTAGATATAGATATATACAAGTATATCGATATAGCGATATAAGAAAAAAAGAGAATAGTTAATCTTATTATATTCCTCTTCTTTTCTTACCATTTACTTGTTTAACCTCGAATATCTTTTATATACATATCGCCCTAAGTATCTATAATTATATTTTAAGAAATATTTGTCTAAATATATAATAGTACAATTGTTATCATCTGTGTAGTAAAGATGCACATACCTATACAGTAATGTCTGAGACTTGATAATATCAGGAATTAGCAACTATTTCATATAAGTGGGGCTATTGTTACATAACTTGAAATATTACGATTTTTATATATAGATATATTATTAATCTATACTGTATATATAGACTTTTATATATATAGCCTAGTATAAATGTACTTCTAACTACTATAATCTTAATAATAATTAAGACGACAGCTTTGTAGTATGGACTGTGGTACAACTACTTTTGCTACACAGAATATATGAAAGAAATATTAGAATATGATGCTGTTGCATAATAAACATAATATAATATGATATATTATAATATAATAATATCATATCATATAATAATTTGTCATAATAATATAATAGGTAAGAATTATTCATAGTTATTGCGCGCCCCACAAAAATGAATCAAAAGGCTTTCCTTTATTTTAGTTACATTATCGGACAACATTCCATAGAAAGAGAAATGTAAAAATAGAGCGGCTACGTCCCCGGAAACGCGTAACTGAGAAAACGGATATACGCAACGTAGCGGAAGAAAATGTATACAATGGCAATTTGGAAATCAATTAAGTTATGAAAAAAGAGCATTAATTGCCTTTCTTTGTGGTGGATGTGTTGCGGAATGGCGGACTGAGAGCAGCAGCGCCCCGTCAGACGCCGCTGTTTCGCCTCGAAGGGAACTGTTATTTGACGCGTCAGGCAGAAAGAGCAGGTATATTTATGACATCTGCTGAGCTTGACAATATAGCTGCAGTTGAGTTTTAGATTTGTGTGCTACATATCGACTGAACAAACACACAGGCTGGGCGGAACGAGCCATGCAGTTCAGAACACAGACATGCATTCTGTCGCACTACGAGTTTAATAACGTTACATCTTTTATTTGCTGTAAACGACGCAAGACTTATTTATCTTATATGCCACTGTAAGATTAGCATGTTAGCTGCTAGATGCGCCATGCATCTGTCAGATGGGTTGTGTTGACGTGCATGTCAGTAACGTGTGTTATGTCAATGCTTTTAAAGGAGACTTTGGAGAATGAGTTGATTGTTTTCGAGGGAATCCAGAGGAGGTTGCAAATAAAAAGGCTAACTGGAAGATGCCAAGAAGAAAACAACAGAATCCACAACCAGTCAAGTGTAAGCTGCTTTCTCTTCTAATATTATTAGCTAAATTATTTGAAACGTGCTTCATTCCCCTCATTTGGTGTTGGATGGTGTTTACCAATTCAGAGAAAAATCATGGAAACTCGTCATGTGGTCTTTAAAAAAAAAATCATAATATAAACTTGGACATGTCTGTCTAAAATCACTGAATGTTAGCTGTCATTTAGCAGACTCTTTTGTTACCGTAATAACAGAGACACACCGACTGGTTGATTATAGTATTATAATATAATTATAAACTATCTATCTATCTCTCTATAAATAACTTATAATTATAAATACTGATCATTTTGTATGGAAAGAAGCATAATTGCACGGCCATCTGTTTTGACTTTGAATTGTGATTTCAGGTGTCAGACAAGCTGACTGCTAGATTCTTCTGATGATTATATGCTGTGTATCCAGTGCCCTTTATTTTAAAATGTATTATGTGACTAACTAACAAAAGTAGGAGTTGTTTCTGTGTTTGTGTCAGATTAAGAAGAAGAGCTGAATTTAGCTGTCTACACGGTGTAATTCATTTTAATATCATGTAATTTTAAGATTTTCAGTCTTACCTGGTAAATGAATTAATAATATTTTACTTGCTGCAAACATAGCCTGCTTCAAAAGTATCGGTTGTTTCATTGTGTCCCCTTTTTTCTTATAAAGTTGTGATTATTGTCAGACTCGTCCAGCAGATGGCAGTAAAAGTACAGTAAAGCCAGAATCCTTTACTGGCCAAGTCGATTCTGCATGATTGGCTGTTTCTTTAACTTATTTTTCCTTTTTTGTTACATGAAAATCACATTAAATCACATTTTACATTGCCTTCTTTGTTTATTTTTACTGTTTCTATTCAGTTATTAATATACATATTGTTTTTTTTTTACCCTTGTAAATTGTAAAATATGAAAATCCATAATTAAAAAGTTATATAAATAAAACTCTCAGTGTGATGTCATTTCCACTGTGACTAGCTATTTTGCTACTAGTAAAGATGAAAGATAGACTTCTTTCATGTCAAGCTGTAATTATTTCATTATGCCAAATATGGTGTGAAAACGGATTTAGTTTAAATAATATTATTTTATTCAGAAAATGTTTCTAAAAAAAACAATGCATAAATTGTGACTTAGTTGAAATGACAGATGAAATAAACTATTATTATTACTATAGTATAATTTATATTTATATATTAAAAATGTGCTTATAGTTGAAGACACCCAATTCTTATGATGGTTTTGTGTTTTGAGAGTTATATTTATTTTAATTAGTGATTAGGCCAATTATTAATTGTTACAAATGAACATAATCCCACAAGATGGTGTGCAGTAGATCATCTTGGTTGTATAATAAATGTAAGATTCAGTATGACTTACAAAGCTTACAGCTGCTTGTATGGGCTTCATATGGGTTTAGGACATATTTTTACATCCTTTGATTACTATTAGTTTTTAGATTTTGACTATTTGTTGTGTAAAAAATAAATAATAATAAATCATCATAACAAAGACAAATAAAACACTGAAATAAACACTGAAAAATAATTCAAAAGATACAATAAAAATGCGCACATACAGGACAATAACATCACAACAGACATTATCATTAAGATAAGGAGAGAAATGGCACACAGAAACTCTATTTTGGGTCAAGTTGCATGATCTTTCAGTGTTGTTTTTGCTATTGCTGCTGTATTTGACCATGACTCTTTGCTTTCAGTGGATTCTGAAGATGGTTTAGGCACTGTACGTCCAGCAAGCCTTACCTTTGAGAGCGACTTTCTCCTGGGACAAGAACTCGAGTTTTCAGATCCTGACAATGACAACAAGATCATAGGTCTTGAAAAGTTCTCAGGTGAGTTACACGAGTTTCTAAGCCTAACTTTGGTAGGGAACATTAAAGGGTTCAGACTGTCATGGAAAATCTGGAAATATTGAGAAATTGTAGATTTTTCATTAAAAGTCAAAACAATCATAATTTTACATAGAAATTTCTTGTGAATATACATTTTAAATTTTAATAAAATGATTTTTTTTAATTACTTGAAAATAACATGATGGCTACTGCTAAATCTTGAGGATTTTAAACATGCTTTAGTTTGCTGTATTGCTTGCATTTGTTTGGAGACATATGTGCTCAATATGGGACATTTACTGCAAAGACTGACTTGTAATATTAGTGCTATTATGCAAACGTGCTGCATTTTGTCTGTCAGCAAGCAGTGTGATCTTTCATGTACAGATGGAAGAAGTCAGCCTACCATTCTGGAAAATTTCTCTGGTTTTGGCATTCTGACAGAACATACAATTTCAAAATGGCAAATCAGGAAAAAATACACTGTGCCACCACTATTATATAAGGGTCATCAAGACAGTCATCACCATCAAGGATACATTATAATAAGGCATTTAGTCATCATCATCATCATCATCATCTCCTCTCAGGGTCTTTATCATAGTTGTCATCATCACCATCACCATCATCATCATCATCATCTCCCCCTCATCATCATCATCAGCAGGACCATTATAGTCATCATCATTATCATTAGGCTGGGTAATCATCCACCTGGGGTTTCTGAAACGGGCGATATAAAGGCCCGTTCAGACTTCAGACTCACACATTTCTCCAAATTGTATGTGCATGAGGAGCTTGCAGAAGGAAAGTAACGTTTAATGGAAAGACAGTGAGCAGAAACACTATAGTCTTGTGTTTTGTTGGCGTACCACCTTTTATTTGTTGCATTACTTAACGTTTGTCCACTGGCTTAGTGGGTAAGTATAAATGCCAAATATTTTTCCTATAACTTCAGCTGTTGATATTTTGTGCAAGATTTGTACTTTTGACAACTGTAGATGCATGTGATCTTGCATAAAAGTTTACCTTTTTTTGTGTGAGCATTTGTCTTTAGTAACTTGTAATAGTAAGATATTACTGTCAACTTATACTGAAATAGTTATTTATCAGCCCTAAATTGTATTCGAATGCTTGCACACTATCTGAGATGGCAGAAAACATATCTATGCAGCTGCATAATGTAATGCAGTTTTCTGCTGTGGTCCTGTACAGCTGACATCAGTCTGCCTGGCTTCCCCCTGGGAGACGAGGAGAGCTCCCCCTTCAGCCGCCTCAGTATGGAGAGTGACGCCGATGACCTGCGTGCGACCGAAAGCGAGCGTGAAGAGAGGGTTTCTGAGTCTGCCTTTCCCTCTTACCTCTCTTGCAGGGGCTGTGGTCAGCTCCTGGAAGACCCCCTGGGACCCGGCATGGACTTGGTGGGGCCCTTCTGCATGCGCTGCTGCAAAGGGAATGCGAATGGTGTTTTGGACAGGAAGCTTTGCTCGGGCTTAGTCTTACAAGCGGAGTCTAAAGGGGGAGGGAATGAGGGCGCTGGTGGCGAGGATGGTTCCCTAAAGCTCCACTCATGCACGCTCTGTGGTTTCACGTCGCGCTACACTAACCATGTTAAGAGGCACATGAAGACGCACAATGGCGAAAAGCCGTACGGGTGTCCGCTGTGCTCCTACGCATCGGCACAACTAGTAAACCTGCAAAGGCACTTGCGCATACACACCGGGGAAAAGCCCTATAAGTGCAACCACTGCACATTTGCGTGCAGTTCCTTAGGGAACCTGAAGAGGCACCAGCGTATGCATGCAGCTGTAAGCCCGGGTCAGAGTGCCCCTCAGCCAATAAGTGGCAACGGTTTAAACCACATTACAACGGGTCAGAAGGAAAAGGAAGCTGCTCCTGCCCCCACCGAAGGTAAGTAAGGTTCTGCTTTACCCCTGAGGCTGATGATACACGGGGCAACTTTGGGCAATATTGCCGTCAACGGGCAACCAGGTGAGACACAGGGCCCACGACCGATCTAAAGTATCCAGATAGAAATTTGTTACCTATTCTAAGTGGGAAAGTGCCCAAGCAACATTGCTCAAAAAAAGTTGCCCCCTGCATCATTAACCTGAAAGAACGTCGAAAAGAGAGTTTTAATTCAAAATCCTTCAGTTCCAGGTGCTGTGCAGTCTGCCCCGCGACCCCACATGGGAAGGGATGGAAACTACTTGCACGCCCTTGATGGCCTCAGGCTTGCGCAACAGTCATCAACAGGGTTGTTGCAGTCAGGACAGGCTGCGTCGGAACCTGCCTCCTTGCCCCCAATGTTCTTCCCCTTCACTTGTCGGCTCTGCAGCATGGCCCTGGATGACGAAGATGGATCCTCGGCCCAAATATGCGCAAAGTGCACCCTGGAGATGCTAACTAAGGACACACCCGGATGCCCCGCTGAGCGAGGGAACAAGGTCTACACCTGTGCTGCCTGCCCCTTCCTCACCCACTACCCGAACCACCTGGCCCGCCACATGAAGACCCACAGCGGAGAGAAGCCATACAAGTGCCCGCAGTGTGACTATGCCTCCGCCCACTTCGACAACCTCAAGCGGCACCATCGAATACACACTGGCGAGAAACCCTACAAGTGCCACCTGTGTGACTATGCCTGCGGCAACCTGGCTAATCTCAAGAGGCACCAGCGGGTGCATTCAGGTGCCAAACCCTTTCAGTGCGCCATCTGCAACTACAGCTGCAACCAGAGTATGAACCTGAAGCGGCACATGTTGCGCCACACAGGCGAGAAGCCCCATAAGTGCCAAGAGTGTGGCTACACCACTGGCCACTGGGACAACTACAAACGACATCAGAAGAAGCATAGCCTCACTACAGATGGCTGGGTTAAAATGCAGATGCCTGGAAATGAGGAAGAGGTGGAGGACGAGGAAGAGGTGTAGCCTCTTATTGCAAGACATAGTCGTCCATATGAGATTTTACTGTTACTGCATAAGCTTTGTTGGTTGCTTTTCTTTTTCTTTGTGCCCTCATTTATTTTGAAAGTCATTATTTTAGACATTTCTTGGAATTGTCCACAAGCTGCTACATGTGAAGTCATGCACAAATTAAAAGACAGTTACCTGAATGTCCTAATGCAGTGGTTGTCCAGTCCCGCTCCTGGAGGGCCAACCTTCTTGCAGACTCTAAATACACTAAACACACCTGAAACGGCTAATCAAGGTCTTTAGGATTACTTGAAACTTCCTGCCAGATTTGTGGGAGATGGTTGGCACTAAACTCTGCTGGAAGGTGGTCCTCCAGGAGCAGGTTTGGACACTCCTGATTAATGTCTTTGAACAAGGCAGTTTGTGTTACACAAAGCTCTCTAAGTGTTCTCTGAGCCTGATTGTGGTTCATTTATCAGTGCCAAACTCTGCACCACTGCCATAGGAAGTTCTTCTTTAAGCCTGGAGCTACATTGCATGCACTTACGTTTACCTTGATTGGCTCTTTTGAGGTTTTATGTGATTGATAATTTGTCCGGGAAAGATATTCTTAACCCTATTGATGAAAATGTCTTTACAGATGAGCATTATGTCGTGATCTTTGATCATCTTGTTTTTGCTCTCAATAATTCTGAGGGATTATGTTGCCTTTTATTGTTGTGTATCTTTTTGACTGTGAAAAATGCCATTTGTCTGAGTTCACTTGAAGCAAAATGGTGCATAGTGGGTATTCGTGTCATGCTGAACAGAGCTTTTATTTTTGTATGTGATTTAATTTTTTATCTCGGAGGAATGTTTGGCATGTATTTGCCACCCATGGCATTGTTAGCTATACGGAAGAACGACAGTCACCATAAACCCTAATATGCAGTTAAACCTTCAGGTTGCCAAAAACGACTGAACATTGATGGAATCTTGTAGGTGTGTGATGCTTGAGTGTTTTCTTGTTATTATGCAGTGGTTTCATTAATGCCTTAAGTATCCTCAAATAAAAGAGTTTGTGTTGAAACTTCATCTCAACTGATTTGCCATCTTTCAGTCACACAACTGCTCAGAAGTAAGTTACTAATAGACCAGCAGGATATGATTAAGATGCTGAGACAAGCAGTGTGTAATCCTCACACTTCCATGAGAGCTGTAATTCTCTGCTGCGAACAGCTCTGGTAAACATGCTAATGAAGACAGCGCCCCGGAGCACTGACAACTCTTGCCGTGATCTTCATGCTGTTAGATTGTGAGAATGAGTTTTAGATCGTTTTTCTGAAGTGTTACAGCCTGTTTTGAGGCAAAAGCTTACATTAAAAGGAAATTTGACAATCTGTGATCACTGAATGGTGATTCAAATTGTAGGTCAAAAACCTACATTTCATGCTAATAGTGTTTTTTAGCCAGGACCTTGGACCTTTAGTGGGTTTTTACACACTAGCTAAGCACAGGAGTCATTGTGTCTACAGCCAATCTCATATGATAATCACACATGCTGAAATACCCATCATGCTTCTGTTATTAAACCAAGGAACAGAAAACAACACGGAGGAGCATCGTTTGGCTCCTAAATTTATTGAAAGCCAGAAGGCTCTAACTTCCATTCTTGGATTTAAAATGAAGTGAGAATTTGAAAAATAAATCATACTGATTTATGAGCGATGTACAGGGTTTAAGAGTATAGACGGTTACCCTTTTCATCCTAGATGATGATGATGCTGGTGAACATACTGAACATGGCAATCACAAATTACAGTCGGATCAGCTTAAAAATAATCAGCCATACAGCACACAGACATGAGAACAACCTTCACATTTGACGCATTCTGCCCACGGGAGGAATCATATATCTGGGATGAAGAATATGGGAATTTCATTCAATATGACTATCATTACAGTCAAAAACCCAGCATAAATTTAAAATACAGCCATTTCCCAAGCACCATGTGATCACAGTCCTCTGAGATGATTGCCACAATGTATTTAGTAAAATACAAAATGGATTATATGTATATAATAAAAAGAAAAACACAGACTGGAATGATATTCTTCTAAATGAAATATATAAAGTGTACTAAGACAATCACTGAAATTTAGATGTGAAATTTGTAAACACTCTTTTTCAACAATTTTGTAAACACTGATAAATGTTAGTTTCTAATCTTTTTTTTTTTTAACACAGCCTGGATTATATTTGATCAACTGTACTTAAAGATAATACAGATATTAGTAAATATTTAGAATATTTTTTTAAATTGCATGTACATTTATAAAAGTGACATTACCATGATTTTTGTGCAAAATGCTTTAGTGAACTATAATTTTGGCATTTATGAGAAACCTTTTTAATATATTGGTTCAAGAAAGAAAAAGGCCTACAAACCTCTTGCGAATGTTCCAGGATGTTTTCCCACAGTTTTACCAATCTCAATAAATACCCAAGCCATCTATCTTACTTAATATTGTGCAAAAAAAGACACGAGTTCAGCTAGTGCAAGCGGGCCTGCCGAACACACCAAAACCAAGCGAGATTTCAGGACACAGCTGAGGCCAGATTGAGAGAAGCTTTTTAGCCAACTTGTGCCCGGCGCTACATTTAATGTTAAATTTGAGAAGTTAAACTGTAAGGCGTCTGAATCAGCATAAGGCAGAGAGAAAGCAGGCCACAGTAAAGATCTTGTATTTTCATCCAGGATATGCAATGAATATGCAGCAAGCGTCAGGTCGAGTTTACCTCTCCTGAAAAAAAACATGAAGCTGCAGAGATCTACCATGCCATGGGTCATATTGCTGCTCCCACGCAATAGTTTGAGCAACATTGGCACACTGAATGATACGAAGCACATCTCTATTAAATAATATTATCAACTGATTTTAAAAGGACCATATCAACACAGTTTGCAGGCATGGATCTAACTCTAGTAGGCAACTACTGTCATGAGCAGTCGAGAAAATGAGACAACAGGAATTTTGTGTCTGCCAGATGATGACATGAGAGGAAAAAGCACAGTTTTGTGTCTCTAGTAAGGAAGTACGATTCAATAAAGCCCGTCTTCAGAAGAAACTTTCATCACAGCCTCTCTTGAATGTAGCAAATTGCCCTGAGGTGCCTATGTAACCCTGTATTAATTTAATTGTTGACGTTGTCTCTAATTATGCCTCAAATCTGAAATTATCTAATTTTTGTTACTTTAATTGAGCAAGCACTGAATCTGAGGCCTCTCATAAAAGTAATGAGACTTGAGTCAACATTATGTACTTCATAGGCCATTTTTGAGACCTTTTTTCAAAATGGATTACAAAACTGCAGAACTGGGCATCTATTAAAGTGCCCCTATTATGCCTTTTCGAATATTACCTTTCATGCAGTGTGTCATGTAGCTGTATGGGAATATTAACTTTATTTATCGTGCACTGTCAGCTTCACAACTTTGCAGATAGTTTTTGTCTATCAAAAAAAAAAAAAAAAAAAGAGTTGGCTCACAATCGACTAAACGAGTTGTCAGGAATTCGAATCTTATTCTGTTACGGATCTACGTCACAAAGTAACACAATTTGCATAATGTCTGCCCACGTTCTACGTCGCCAACTTGCACGCCCACAAACAGTAAAACTTCTGTGTGGTTAACATCAGGTCGAGAAGACACTGTATCCTACGCTGTGAGAATAAATTAGTTTGATCACATCTTATAATTACCACAAACTTGCTAACACTTGACACTTACCACTGAGAAACATCCTGCTCCAGTCGTGCTTGCGAATCAGTCTCTTGTTGATCAGCCAGTTCAACCGTTTCATCATCAGACTCCGGCTCGAATTGGTAAGGTTCAATTGATACAATCTTTTCTATGTATTGACAAGTCTCAAGGGCTGTCATTACATCATGGTAATGGGTGTTTCGTTTCCCGACACGCGCTGTACGCGGTAGACCAATCCAGAGCCAAGCTCTCTACGGCTCTGGACCAATCACAAAGAACTGCGCCATCTGACCAATCACAGCAGTGGGGGCTCACGGAAAGGAGGGGTTTAGAGAGACTGATTCTTTGAACTGCTTCGCACGAGTCGTTTACGAATCATTTAGAAATGAGGTAAAATTAAATCTATTTTTTGAGAAATCTAACGTGTTTTTTGACCTTGCATGCATGTAAACCTGTTTTAGGAGACTCATAAAACAATATTAGCAACCTTAAAAATGGCATAATAGGGGCACATTAAACTACACTCATCGCAGAGAAACTGCTAAATGAATCGGTCTCCTTTAGTCCAGTCTTTGAGGATAACTCCATCACAGGTCATCGTCCCCTATTCCTTCAAAGGCGTAGTTTCCATGGAAATCATTGCCACTGATGTCACTGGCTGAGTTGGAAGAACTAAGTCCTCTCAGGGAGACAGAAGACAGCTTGGTCTGTAGAAATAAAAATAAATAATAATAGAGAGAACAGTAGATAAATATCTAAATAACTAAAACTAAAATTAACATTTTTTGCTAATAGAAATAAAATATAAATATTAGATGTACATTGTGCCTTGGAAGTAAAATAAGTTTAAATTGAAATACTAAAATTACTAAAACTAAAACTGAAATAAAGCTAAACTTAATAGTTAAACACTGAAAATGTGAAAATAAAAGCTAATTCAAAATAATAAATACTATAATGGTATATAAATAATAACATTATATATTCACAGTATAAATAAAAACAGTATAGAGGATATTTCCATAGTAAGTTCATTATAATGAAATGAAAATCATTGACAACTCACAGAAAGTTTGACTACTTGTTCACGGCTGGGATCAGGGGAATCCTGAAAAACAGTCATGCATATCACATATCAACAATGGTACATCTTCCATATCAAAACTAGAGGTGTTCTGCATTAGCAAAAACCTCGGCGCCCACCAGTAATGGAGGAGACTTCACAGCTTGCTGACTGTCAGAGCGCTGGAACGAGCCGTTCAGTCGCTTCTTCTGCATCTGCTGGAAACACAAATCACACAAACTTAGAGAAAAAGACAGAAAATGCCCTGTAAATAGGCATGAAATACAAATTGACCACATTTATTTTCATAAAACACATTCCTGAACTTATTGTGCATGGTTCATAGATGCATATTATTGAAGAGAATAATGTCTTTAAAGTCTTTCAAAACCTGAAAAAAAAGAGTTTAGCACTGAAATAGAGGTCTGCGCGGGACTATTTTTTTAATCCTGCTCCCGCAAGGTTATATTCTGCACCCACCCGCTCCCGCTATATATTCACTCTGTTCACCCGCTGTCCGCTTAGAATAATTTTTTTCCCGACCCGACCGTTCCCGCTAAATTTAGATCTCGTTGTCTTGAATTTATTGACTTTGCCTTGAATTTATATGAATATCGTAAGCACAAAGGTATATTGGATGCAACACAATAGGAAAAAAAGTGTCAGAGAAAATAAAAATGTTGTACAAAAATTGTATTTCTTATTTTTATTCGTCTTGTCAGGTTACAATTCGTTTAACATTTACAACACAACAGGAAATGTGTCGCAGAGAGAAAAAAAATGTAGGTTGTACAAAAATAGCATATTAGCTATTTTTATTCGTCTTGTCAAAATACTAAATACGTTTGACATTTTTCTGTTAACACAGTATGAAAAGTGTCACAGAGAAAAATAAATAAATACGACACCTGTCATTTAAAATTATAGGCGAAGCAAAATATAAACAAAACTGAGTTGAACGTCCTTCAAGGACAGCGCATCCACACTTTGCTCCATCCTTATTCTGCTCTGTCACTCATGTTCTGACTGAGGGACATATATTTACCACCGGTACAGCCTGCTCTGAGCATCGGTATGCACATGCTGCGCACAGACCCCTGCAGAAAGCATGCGTGCATAACAGTCCGAGTGCAGGCTGTACCGGTGGTCAATAATGGACTTCGGGAATGGGATATTGTTAGACCGCCCGCTCCCGTTCAAATTACACCAGAGTTACCGACCACTACCGCGTTTTATTCGGGAATTTAATCCTGCAGCGCAAGAAATCTGGTCGGGTCCCACGGTTCCAGACTTCTACACTGAAACAACTTTTTATCTGCATTCTAGTATGCAACATTGATTTCCTTGAATTGAGTGCCACTGCATTTTTTGCTTATTGAATGACTAGTATGACATATGCCACAATAAACCACATTCAAAATGCCACATTAAAAATCTATTTTCTAAATGCAAGTTATTGATCTCATTGTGAATAATTCATCCATGCATCACAATGTTGCATAGCTCTGACTTTTCTCTGATGACGTATACCAGACTTCTCTGTGTAATCTCTTTAACCCCTGCTACTTTTTGCAACTAACCACAAGCTTGCATTTTGATCTGCCATCATCCAATTAAAAGACGAAGAAAACCAAGACCCCGTCCTACATTTTTCCTTTTTCAATAATCCTTTTCACTCTGATTTATGTCATATTATAGAAGAAAAGGTCTGTCGCTACTTCTGTTACATGGCGACTTTAAAGAATTAGTTCACTTCCAGAATAAAAATGCCCTTACTCACCTCCATGTCATCCAAGATGTTCATGTCTTTTTTGTCTTCAGTCTCAAAGAAATTAAGGTTTTTTGAGGAAAACATTCCAGGATTTTTCTCCATGTAGTGGACTTCAACAGGTTGAAGGTCCAAATTGTAGTTTCAATGCAGCTTCAAAGGTCTCTACACGATCCCAGCCGAGGAATAAGGGTCTTATCTAGCAAAACAATCGATCATTTTGTGTAAAAAAAAAAAAAAACCTATATACTTTTTAACCACAAATGCTCATCTTGCACTAGCTCTGCGATGCGCATCCAAAATTTCACGCCTTCAAGTCGGAAAGGTTACGTGTGGTTAGTTCTTCATCCGTGTACTTCAGTTCAAAAAGGTAGGCTAGGGCGAAAAACTCCATCTCATTTTCTCCACCAAATTCAAAATCCTCTGACATCGTTGTTTTACCTTTTTTCGTAAAGGCCGTTTGACTTTCTTTGCACGTTCGCTTTGTAAACAATGGGTCGGTACTTTCGCCTACGTCACGTGTGACTTTTCCAACATGACTATGTATTGCGTGAGGTTGGGCTGGTGCAAGACGAGCATTTGTGGTTAAAAAGTATATACATTTTTATTGTTTTAAGAAAATGACCGATGGTTTCACTAGATAAGACCCTTATTTATCGCTGTTATTGTGTAGAGCCCTTTGAAGCTGCACTGAAAATGCAATTTGGACTTTCAACCGGTTGGTCACCATTGATTTTATCCACTATATAGAGAAAAATCCTGGAATGTTTAATAAAAACCTTAATTTCTTTGTGACTGAAGACAAAAAGACATGAACATCTTGGATGACATGGGGGTGAGTAAATTATCAGGAAATGTTTATTCTGGAAGTGAACTAATCCTTAGGAAGTATAAATTGGTTGGGAATATATGGAATTTCAAGTTGACTTAAAGTGAGCTCAGTTTTGCTCAAGTCTCTCCAGCAAACAGATGATTTAACCAACATTTAAGACCAGATTATGCTGAAAGGGTTCTTCATGCAAATCCCATGTGGCAAAAACAAATTAAGACTCAAGCTCTTAAATGAATCAAACACAGATACATCCACCGACTGAAAGATATTTCAGAAACTCCACAGATATTTGGCAGGTCTTTACGAGAAGACAAACATAGACCTACTGACCTTTTTAATGCTTCCGCCAGATTTCTTCACCATCAGCTCATCTACCATAGACTGCAGACAGATACTCATCATGATAGCCTGGGGAAAAACAATAAAAACTCACAGTCCAGTGATTCTCAAACAGACAAACATTTATTGGTCACTACTGGATATTTAATTAAGGCTCATTCACTATTTTTACCTTTGCCGTCATCTAAGCTCACTTAAATTTAATCTTTAAAAACACTAATATATCAATAATATTTGAAATCTTCAGCAAATCTCAAAATTAATGCCTAAAATAACTTGTAGCATTTAAAAATAGTATAGAATTTCAATATCATTGATTGATTCTGCGCTGACCTGTGGACTGGTGATGGTGACCCACTGCAGACGGTCTTTGCTCATCAAGTACTCGAAGGCCAGTTCTAGTTTCACGTCACATTTACTGGAACTGCTTGGGTTTGCGGTACCGTTCGCCACAGGCACCTGCTGTAGAATCAGGCCGGGTCATCACAAATACGATCATCATAATCATTGTTATTTGTGTCGAGGCAATTACAGAGGCCATTTCTAAACTCCTCTACATGGCAATTACCTTCAAAACTCAATTAGTCATTATTAGCTCTGCTCTAAATGCCAAGGTCCTCATAATTACATAGCATCATCAGCACAACAACAAAAAAGTGTCTCATTAGAATTGTCTCAGATGACAAAGCAGACAACAACTTCACACAGACACAGTAAACTCTGTCAGTCCCATTAGAGAGACATTGCTACGCAGTCCCAGCATCCTCAGCGTCAGGTCCTGGTCTCAGAGGACGGCCATTCTGAGCTCATTAGTAACACAACTCTGCTATTCCAGGGCAAAGACTAAGCCAAGACCACTGCAGAGTGAAGCAAAAACAACTTCCAATATGCACTGAATTGCTTGTATTGGACCAAACTGAAAATATTCAAAGCATTTTCACATTTTCACTAGAAGTTGTTTAGGTATTGCTTCTATGTGGCACGTTTATTTGTTAATCTACAACGATGGAGAAAGAACTCTTAATACTTTTAGATACAGAATGAAGATTTCGATTGTATTCATTTTGTTTCCATATTCTGGTATACTAAAATGGATGCAGAAAACCATGAAGGCATACATTTAGTGGATTCCCATGAAACAAATATCAATAGATAAATGGACGAGTGTCTGGTAGCTGATAGTTATAAGCAAGCAAGCAGACAAACAACACAGTCTCTTTTCCTGGCTGAAAGTGGCTTTTTTGGTCATCCCCGTTTCAACTTCCCTTTTTCCGAAACAGACCAACCAGACATGCCAGAAGAGACAGTCATAGAAGGAATTTGGAGAAAAGAGTTGTCTGGAGACGTAAAAGGAAGTTTTCCTACATCCTTACCTTAAAAAGTAGTGCATATCTTTTTGAAAATAAATAAAATAATAAGACATTATACTGAACATTGGATCCAGTTTTCATACTGTACATTATATTGTGGTGCCTAAAATCATTTGTAGGCTAAAATCATTTGTCGTGTTAAAACATTTGAAGATTTTAGCATTTAGTTTCCAGGTATGAGGCCCACAAATATGAATTCAGTTTTATATAGTCGCACCACCCCCTAATAAAAGAGCATTTTAAGTCACAATTATGCTTTTATTTCACTGAATCTATTTTTCATACTGTACATTATTATATTGTGGTGCCTAAAATCATTTGTAGTGTTTAAAACAATAGATTTTTATTTCTAGCATTTTATTTTTTTTTAATCTGCATACTTATTTAAATAAAATTGTATAGATTTCAGTTTTTTACATTCTTACAGCAAAAAGCATTATAATAAGTATTTTTGTTACATTTATTTCACAACATTGAACAAAATAAAGCTTTTTATAAAGAGATTCAACTATTCCAGGCTAAAATAAAGTTGGTTCTTAAGTATTCAAACGTAGTAAAAGGCAGGTAAAAAAAAACACTTGCCTGTTAATCTAAGGCAAACTTAGGCAAAATATTAAGTGGTTTGTGGTTCTACTTTAAATTAATGTGACCTCATTTGCCTCAACTTATTCACATACTGTAGGAATGACTCAGGAACTGACTGAACGCAAGCCTTTTGTGGCCAATGGGACCATTTTAGTATGCCTGTGCTAAAATGCTATGGTTGCATTACCATTGTTCAGAAACTCAGTAATTTCAAATAGTTTTGAATCCATTTGATCAGGTAGGTCGCTTGGGAGCAAAAAAGTCCCCATGAGATTTTGCTCAGCTGGTCAATAAAATGCGACTTTGGACCAACATAAGCGGTCTGCTTAGCTTCATACACCAACAATGGAACGTTTGAATGCAAAAATTGCAATGAGGTCTGCATTCTGTAAATACTTTTTGTTTTTTTAAATCACTTACAGGATGAGGGGACCCGCCCCAGCATCTCATGCGGCGTGACTGAAGCTGCCCTCTTCATTCTGATCACTGGGAGGTGACGTGAAAGTTGGAGTTCGTGTTGCCGGCACAAACTATAAACATGACGCCTATCTAAGGAAATCTGTGATGCAGGATCAAACTTGATCTAGCCATAGTACTCAGAGTCTAGATGCCAATTGCTGAACTGGGGAAAAATATATAGTGAGACACAGATGATTATGTAAACAGACACAAAACTGGAGCTTTCAACATAAAATTTTACAGGTCAGTCTGAGAATGCTTGGATAGAGTAGCAATTTCTTTTCCAGCTTCACAGACAATAGGAGATCAAATTAAAGTGTGTGGCGGAAGCTCAGCCGTACCCCGTCTTTGAGCCTTTATCCTGAAGGGATTTCAGCTGTCTGTGCTGCTTACTTTGGCACCGAGATCCATCCGCTCTGGTCAGAACCGTCTGAGGGAAGAAAGCATCGTTATCTCACTTGAAGTTCACGAATAAATGATTTGTTAAGGAAGATTTGTGCGTTGTTCCAAAATTAAATCCCAGCTCAATGCAGTCCCGGAGTTAATTTAGTGGTTAGGAGTTTTTTATTTTAATTGTCGTTTTCAGTATACTTTGTTTATATATAAGATATATTATTAGATATAGATATAAAAGTTAAGAGAATGCTGGAAAACCATAATGCACTGAAACTGCTGTTTCCAGAATGAAATGAGCATTATTATGTTTTACTTTTACGTTTAAGACTTTTATGGTTGTAGAGAAATACTCAACTAATTTTTTTTTAAAATGTATTGATGGATGGGCAAACAGTCTCAGTAGTCGGGTATTATTGTGTTCAGAAAATTACTTAAATGCAGTTTTTAACATTTATACTGTATCGGATTTAACAATCACTCAAACTCACGTCAATTACGATTCACGATTTTTCATTCAAAATGAGATTGAAACCGAATTAGTCCTTTCCGTCATACGATGTTAACAGTGCACAAAGCCGTATCGCTTTATTAGAACGATGCTGTCACGTTTCTTGTGAAATGAAATATAACAAAACAAATATAATGTTTAAACAAATCCAAATCAATAAGTTACACAAAAGAATCTCTGAAATTAAAAAAAAACTAGGCTTTGTTTGTGCATCTTTCCATTTATAAAATCATAGAGGCAACCATTCGCATTTTATAATCATGATTCGAACAAACAAGATGCAGCAGAGCGTTTTGAAGGCTAAGAGACTGTATTAATGATCGACATGTGCAAGACAATAAACAGGATATGGTTCTGACTTTTAATTTTGTGAAAAATGAGACTTGACACTCCTAAAACATATCTGAACGAAAAACGGCATTATGACGAGCTGAATAAAGACGCAAAGTATAATCTCTGCCAGTAAAAGTGGCGTTTCGGTCTATGAAACCGCAAATTTATTTTGTTCATATACGTAGTGTTGTGATCTGGGTTATCAATGTAACAAAGCGCAGATAATGCCGCTTCTTTTATGAATCACTAAAGTTTACATGCATCTTTTTCAATAGGAAAGATTGAAAAGCATTTTTTATTATATATTTTATTCATTTTTTAGTTTATAAATTTACTGTCTCCCTCAGTAGAGCATCGGTAGAAACTCCGACTTCACAATTGAATCACGATTGTTTAGCCTCTCAACGATTTGAATTAGTCAGCATATTTGAATCGGAAGATCGACAATAGGCTTGGGTTCACGTTACATCCATAATAATATTCTCAGTATCAAAACAATACAATAACATTTTTAACGAAGACACGTTTATTTTCCATTTATTTTAGTTAGTTGTTAGAGGTGTCCGGTTTTAAGATATCTCAAATGTGTTGTGTTATTATGTATTTATTGTTAGTTGCGTTAAGTAAAAAGAGTTTGTTCCAACCCAAAAATGAACAGTTTCTGTAATTAATTGATCAACTATGTCGTCAAACAAAATAAGTCATTCACAGCTATTTTTAACAATGTTCTTTACTACCTTTTGGGCCTCAGTTGTGTTGTTTCTAGTGGTCAGGTCAGAAAACCTTTGGATTCATAAACATTCTACTTGGTTCTGAAGATGAACAAAGGTCTTACAGATTTGGAACGACATTAGGGTGAGTAATTAAGGACGGAATTTTCATTTTTGGGTGAACTAGCCCTTTAATAAAAATTTTTCATTTAGTTTTTAAAGATGATGACAACTAAGACAACTATAAATAAGCCAATGTTGGATTATTCCCATAAAGTCTAAATAACTATATACATTTTATTAAAAAAATAATAATAATTTTTGACAATCAGAACCGGAGACACATTATTTGCCAGAACAGTTATGCACATTATGACTTTTTGAGCGATGGATCAAACACAGAGTATCTTTTAAACTAGGAGACTGTTACCTGAGCATATAACAAGTTGAGTCCCACACGGTCATCCATGACATCACTGTCGTAAGCTGTGTCCCAGTAGCTAAGAACAGGGCAGGAGACAATAATGATAAGTTATGCAAGGGAAATACTATAATTTACCTTCCTCCTCTTTGATCACATCTGCTTTCTGATGTATCATTTAAAACCATCAAGCACTAAAGAGACTTAAAATCATGTGCACTGCATTTTACTGCAAAATCACACCATTTCTTTACACACGCCTGATAGTCTAGAAGAATTTTATTCAAATATTCCATTAAGTTAAACTTAGAGAAAATAATGGTTCTGTCCTGTAATGAAGCTTCTGTCTATAGCTACACAGCAATACTAGCGTATAAGTTACTGAACAAATGCTACTGCAGTGTATGTCTCCATTTGCCTAGAAGCAAACGACAATCTGGCAAATGAGCAATCTTCAGCTCAATGGCCTTCCTGACCGTCCATATGTCAAAAACTATTCTCATCACGCCGTGGGCAGAACGAGGTCTGTTAAGTAAGTTTTAGAAGAGTTTGTAAGAGCACAATGATCTAATCTTGCATAACAATGCATATTGTTCACATAGCAGCCAAAACTGGATATCCGTTAAATCTCGTTTGAATGCTTTTAGCGGCTGATGCTGGAGCATTTTTTAACTATGCATGACAGGCAGTGAGCAGAAAAAAAAAGCATGGGAGTATGTTTTGTGATTTGTATTTTTCAAAAAAGTTTTTTTTTTTAAGTTATTGAAAGTCTTTTGCACTCACCAAGGCTCCATTTATTTGATCAAAAATACAGTAGATTAGTAATCAAGAAAATAATTTTGAATTTAATATTAAAAATGTAAAACATTTAATTATTCCTGTGAGAACTGAGAGGCTGAAAGCGGAATTTGCAGCAGGACTCCAGTCTTCAGTGTCACATGAGCCTCAGAAATCATTCTAATATGCTGATTTGCTGCTCAAGAAACACCTCTTATTATTATCAATATTGAAAACAGTTGTGCTGATTAATATTTTTTTGGAAACCAAGATTTTTTTCAACCTTTTTTTTTGGATATTAAATTCATGAATAGAATTTCAAAACAAAAGAATTATTGTTGAAATAAAAATATTTTGCTAAAATGATAAATTCTTCCAGTGTCACTTCCGTATGAAGACCATTCTGCCACTGAATAAAATATAAAAAAAGGTTATCAGCGACTTTTTCATCTCACAATTCAGACTCAGAATTGTTAGATATGACCTCGCAATTTCCACAAAAAAACTGAGAATAGGGAGATCACAATTCTGATAAAGTTGCAAATCTGAGAAAACAGTATTTTCCTCCATCAGAATGGATTTATAACGTTCAGAATTGCGAGAAAAAGTCAGAATTGCTAGTTTATATCACACAATTCTGAGAAAAAAAAATCAGAATCGCGAGATATAAAGTCAGAATTGCGAGAAAAAAAGTAAGAATTGCGAGAAAAACTCGCTTTAACTTTTTTTTTTTTTTTTTGGTGGCGGAAAGGGGCTTCATTTACTTTTGAATAATTTATTGCACCCTTCCTGAATAAAAACCTTCATTTCTTTACTGACACCAAACTTTTGAACAGTAGCTGTGTAATATTCCTGTTCTTTTCTACCCTTTCCTGCCTGTCAGCAGCCAGTAAGAGCAGCCAGATCTATATTCCATTCCTGATGTAGTGAACAGGTGGGATCTGGCTGAAGGCTGTCTGTAGTCTCCTGTAAAGTAGGTCAAGAGGCCTGCAGTTCCTCTGAGGGGACTGAAAAGAAAAACACGCCAGCATCTTGTGCACCTTTTCCAACAGTACAAGATGAAGAGGTGTGAGATTTAGCTTACCAAGGATGTATAAGTGGTGAAAGTGGAAACATTTTTAGCAAAATAATACAGGTGCATCTCAATAAATTAGAATGTCGTGGAAAAGTAAAAAAAATTCAATGCACACAGACTGAAGTAGTTTAAGTCTTTGGTTCTTTTAATTGTGATGATTTTGGTTCACATTTAATAAAAACCCACCAATTCAATAAATTAGAATATGGTGACATGCAATCAGCTAATCAACTCAAAACACCAGCAAAGGTTTCCAGAGCCTTCAAAATGGTCTCTCAGTTTGGTTACTAGGCTACACAATCATGGGGAAGACTGCTGATCTGACCAGAAGACAATCATTGACATCCTTCACAAGGAGGGTAAGCCACAAACATCCATTGCCAAATAAGCTGGCTGTTCACAGAGTGCTGTATCCAAGCATGTTAACAGAAAGTTGAGTGGAAGGAGAAAGTGTGGAAGAAAAAGATGCACAACCAACCGAGAGAAACCGCAGCCTTATGAGGATTGTCAAGCAAAATCGATTAAAAAATTTGAGCGAACTTCACAAGGAATGGACTGAGTCAAGGCATCAAGAGCCACCACACAAAGACGTGTCAAGGAATTTAGCTACAGATGTCGTATTCCTCTTGTTAAGCCACTACTAAACCACAGACAACGTCAGAGGCGTCTTACCTGGGCTAAGGAGAAGAAGAACTGGCCTGTTGCCCAGTGGTCCAAAAGTCCTCTTTTCAGATGAGAGCAAGTTTGTATTTCATTTGGAAACAAGGTCCTAGAGTCTGGAGGAAGGGAAGAGAAGCTCATAGCCCAAGTTGCTTGAAAACCAGTGTTAAGTTTCCACAGTCTGTAATAATTTGGGGTGCAATGTCATCTGCCGGTTGTTGGTCCATTGTGTTTTTTGAAAAAAAATGTCACTGCACCCGTTTACCAAGAAAATTTGGAACACTTCATGCTTCCTTCTGCTGACCAGCTTTTGAAGATGCTGATGTCATTTTCCAGCAGGATTTGGCACCTGCCCACACTGCCAAAAGCACCAAAAGTTGGTTAAATGACCATGGTGTGGTGTGCTTGACTGGCCAGCAAACTCACCAGACCTGGAACCCCATAGAGAATCTATGGGGTATTGTCAAGAGGAAAATGAGAAACCAGAGACCAAAAAATGCAGATGATGCTGAAGGCCACTGTCAAAGAAACCCGGGCTTCCATACCACCTCAGCCGGCCACAAACTGGTCACCTCCATGCCACGCCGTATTGAGGCAGTAATTAAAGCAAAAGGCGCCCCTACCAAGTATTGAGTACATTACAGTAAATGAACATACTTCCAGAAGGCCAACAATTCACTAAAAAAAAGTTTTTATTGGTCTTATGAAGTATTCTAATTTGTTGAGATAGTGAAATGGTGGGGTTTTGTTAAATGTGAGCCAAAATAATCAAAATTAAAAGAACCAAAGACTTAAAACTACTTCAGTCTGTGTGCACTGAAATTATTTAATACACGAGTTTCACAATTTGAGTTGATTACTGAAATAAATGAACTTTTCCAAAACATTATAATTTATTGAGATGCACCTGTATCTGCTAAGCTGTGCTAATGTGCTAAAAAAGGGAAATTTATGTTCACATAACACCTTCATACCTGCTTCCAATGCACATGGTGAAACACATGCTGTTTCAATGCCCTTGTTGGAGATTTTACATAAATAATCTCCCCTGATTCTCACTAATTATTCCATTACATAAACCGCACACTCCAAAGGGCATTTGATGAATACTGCAGTTAATACACCACTAGGAACATCAACATTTATATGCTGTATGCGGATGTGCCATTCAAGCGAATAAATAAGAAGTTGATTGCTTTAAACACCTCCCACCCCCCCTCCCCCCCCCCCCCCACCACCCCCCCCTCCCCCCCCCCCCCCCACCCCCTCCCCAACCCCTGCAGAGATTCTGGAAAGACAGAATAGAGGACGGTGCGTTATAAAATAGATGTCTAAATCCAACTATCTTCAAGTCCAAAAAGTCTAAAGTGCAAATATGAAAACTACTGCTGCACAGAACCACATGATCAGACCGCTGTGGTAATGATGTTAATACCCACATCTACAGCAGGAAGGCAAAAACTGCCTTTCTAGTCATTTAAACAGTGAAGATTGAGCCTTGTGGGGTACTTCATAAAGCAAATATCCATGTGTTGAATTGCCCTTTGAGAGCTGTTTGTTAAAACATCTCACCATTAAAATTATATTCTGGGAAGCACTCATGAAGTTTCTGAGAAACAACTTTATACTGGAAATCTGGAAAGTTTAAGCTCTAGTAAAGGGATAGCTCTACAAAAGTTTTAATTCTATCATCATTTAAGGCCCGTTCACTACAAGAAAAAAACTATTTTACTGACTAGGTGGGAAATCTAGGGATATGACCAAAATCTTTTATCATGAGTAATTTATTTCACGGTAACAATATATAGTACAATATAGTTATTTGTGATTTAAAGGGGTCCTATTATGCTCTTTTACAAAGTCTTGATTTTGTTTTGGGGGTGTGCTAGAACACGCTCTCATACTAGGTTGTACGAAAAAAACATAATTTTTTCACATATTTTACATTATTACAACACTTCTCTCACCAGTCGGGCTGAACAGCTCGAATAGATTCCTGTATTAAACGAAGGCCCGCCTCACAGCTCTGCCACCGCAAAGAAGAAAGTCATACATGTTTGGAATGACATGAGGTTGAGTAAATGACAGAATTAAAATTTTTTGGTCATCTGTCCCTTTAAAAAGGCTGTTTTTTGTTATTGATTTAGAAGTATACTAAGGACAATTAACACATTTTATAAGAACTTCCTCTCTAGGCTACATAAATGTAGTCTTATTGTACACTTTGCTGTAGGACCGAATGCTCAACCATTGCTTCCAAAATAAGTGTTGTACCTTTTACGGAGGACGATACGGTAGTCGGGACTATGCAGGCTGGTGATGGACACGTAGGGCAGCTCAAATTCTTGCAGTTTTCTCACGTCTGGGGCACCGTGGGAGGTCGGAGAGGTTTGGACGAGGGAATGAGAGACCAGATGAAATGTATGAGTGCCTTCAGACTCGAGGACATTTGGAGAGTAATAACAATGACAACAAACAAAGTGAGATGGGGGAGAATCCATCTGGCTAAAGCCGTAGAGGGCACAATAACATGTTTATCACTTTGTGCAAGAAAGAGAAGGAAGAACAGAGGGAGGGAAGGAGGGAGGGAGGGAGGAAGGGAGAGAATAAATGCTGCAGCTGTTAGAAAAGATGACGTTTTCTCTAGAGTTGGGAAAGAGGGAGAGATGGAAGCCAGGGACTGAAATGAAATGGGCACTGAGCTTTTAGAAATATTCAAAACAGGAGTGTGAAAAGAAGAAGAGACGACAGTTAGATCTATAGCATAGTGCATGCCGTCACAACTTGTCATTCTACTCTTTGGCTTACCCTTTCAGAGGTCTGACATTAGACAGCATGTTAAGACAAGAATGGTATTATGTGATAGCAATGTCTTAATAAATACATATGAACTATAACATTACCACCACGTTTTGAATTGGTTGCAAGGTTGTTGCTTTACAGTTGTCACTGTAAAGATCTCAAAAGTGTTGTAAGTGAATAAAAAAAATAAATAAAACATTTTTTTTTACATATTTTTTCTTTTTGTTTTATTATTAAATAGTATTATTGTCAATAAGAATAAAGAAAGATAATAATTAGTGTTTATATAATAGTATTAGGAATTTAATACGACTAAGATGGACTAAACATGATAATATTCTAAATAGTGCAATAAAATAATATAATAATAAAATAATAACAAAGTATGATTTTTCCGTTTTCTGTGTTTTTGGCACACAGTTCTTGATTTTGGCTCCACTGGCACGCAATCGAAAATGCGCATTTCTGCCAAGATCGGGCAGGATGCCAGATTCATTTTTGTGGAGGATCGTTCTGGGGTCTGTTTTTCATCAAATCTGACAGGATTAAGCCTGTTTCAGGTGAGGATCTTGCAGCTGAGTGGGAGGCACATAGCATGTCATTCCTCAGGGATGCGTGATGATTCTGTGCTAAAAGTAGTCAAACAATGACAGCTCGTATAAAAAAGGAGACATGGAAAGTTCCACAAACAAAACGACGATATTACATCCAGACAAGGAGAGCGACTGCCAGACATCTGCATAAAATCAGTGAAGAGATGCCCTTCAGTTTCAAGAACTGGACCAAGTCTGAAGTCTAAAAAAATATATAATTCCACTTTCAATAACTCTACTGCTCTCCTAGGCATTCATCCTTTGAAAGATGTTCAATTCCATAACACGATGATGGCAGAATTGGAAACAGAACAATCAAGGACAAAATGGCCAATTCTTTACAAATTAATTTGCCCTTTGCACTAAACTAATGACACATATTGCAGGGAAAAACTCTGGAATGAGGAAATTCATTTATTTTGTCCCTGGGGGGGTTCATAAAAATTATGCACTCCTGGTCATTCGAAAAGACGCTTAAAGCCAAAATTGTATTAAATATGATCTTGAGCAAACAACTCCTCGCAGTGAGTGTATAATCGGTTTAATTTCAGATGGAGCAAGTAATATTTCTCTGCACAGGGCATTTCAGGCCATACGCAATCAATCAATACAGTGACAACCAATTTGAATACTCCTGCTGTTGCATTTACTCCTGCCAACAACGTCTCAACAAACATTGTTTATATAAACCAGACGGCCACCGTGGGGCCGAGGTCCGGACCCCTGCGTTGCCCCCCCCCCCCGGCTGAGGATCCCCCCCACTCCACGAGAAAAGCACATTTATTTCTACTGAACCATTGTTTCATGTTGTTTTTCAACCTCTAGGCAACTATAATGCAGTAGTTTTTTTTCTTCTCAGAGGTCATAATGCCTTGTTTTACCACAAAGCTCATAAAGGTATTACGCATACAAAAAAATATTGATAACTGGCTAGCTGGTAGCATGTTTATAACATATGTTACATGGTTGACAGGGTGTTGCTATACAGCTGCTATGTTGTTCTGAGAGGTTTTTAGCATGTTGCTATGCAGTTTCTGGGTAGTTTCTTACTGGCCCAAGTCAAAATGGCCGACCCTCCAAAGTAACTGGTCCCTTGATATGGCTCAGGCCCCTATGGGACTTTGTTTGCCTATGTTATTGTTGGCAAGGCAAAAATCAATATATTCTTGGTTAGAATAGGGTTTCCCCAAATGTGGTTTTCCAATAAGTGTCTAGCATTTTACAATATTTGTAATAAGAGGCATTTTTTAAAGTTGACTTTATGTCACTAAAGTAAAATATTGAGGTTTTAAAATTTGGCAGAAAAGAATTTAAGAAATAAATATTAGTGTTGTAAATAATATACTATGTCAAATAAAATGAATTAGAAGAATTATAAAATATTTACTTTCTTATTGTACAGTACAAAGTTATTACAGTTAACTAAAAGTAAAATACCCATAAAACATTTAATAACAAAATAAACATATTAAGGATAACAGTATATCAATGAGACTCAGTGGTGACGAGGTACACAAATCAAGTACTTGAGTAAATATTTGTTATTTGTTACCAGATATATTTATTTCAATCATTTCAGTGGGCTTAAATAGATCACCCTTTACAGCAGATTTAGTTCACAAACAACTGACAGTTTTGACCTAAATATGATTTTCAGTTAAAATAATTAATCCTAAAATTCGACATTAAATTCCTTTTAGCAGCATCAGTCGCGCTCACAAGACCTCCCGGTTCTTACTTGTGAATTCAGATCACTGGAGACTCGCACTAAACGGTTAATTTGAATCATCGAGTTGTCGACTCGAGAACAGCTGCAATCGGTTCACTCTAATTCGTCAATGAATCGTTTGGTGAGATTTGCGAACCGATTTAAAAGGTTAATTGAAAATAATCAGTTCGTCTTGAATCAGACACGCTTCGAGGTCGCGGAGCACGCGATATTAGTATTAAGAGGAACGATATGTTTTTTATGAAATGTAGTGGAGTTAAACTACAATATTATGTTTTGGAATGTAGTGAAGTAAAAGTAAAATTTACTCAAAATAAAACTACTCCAGTATAGTACAGATACTTGAAAAATGTACTTGTACAGTAACGAAGTAAAGCTACTCCGTTACTGTCCACCACTGATGATACTAAAATAGCACTGGTACTAGGGTTGGGCCGATAGACGATGCCATCGTCCATCGCCGATGGCTAACAGACATCACGATGTTAAGCTGTCATGTGAACATCACATTAAAAAACTATGAACATGCATGTAAATTAAAAAAAATATTAACTTTAAATCTCATGGGATACTTCAAGTAAATATTTAATGTATGAGGGGTTTTGCTGCATAATTTGAGGTATTTCTATAGTTAGAGCTAAAAAAAAAAAAAAAAAAGAACCGAACGGGTTAAGACAGAAGTTTTATATTAGGTTTGGGTTTGTTCAATCCCTGACCCAGTATGAGCAATAATAATAATGGTGTTTGTCTAACATGCATTACAGGCCTACAGCAGAGCTGTGTGTGCCATGCCAACAACAGCTTGACCGAAGTTTCATCTACTTAACCTCAGTTTACTTTTGTGGAGAGTTGGCGGCTATCTCAATAGAACACAGACTTCTCTTTTGAGCTGCCAGGACTGCTTTAATATTCAGTCCAGAGGAAGTATGTTGACTTTTAGATACCATTTACTAACAGCCAAACCACCTTCCAGCTAAAGCCAGCAGGCCACATCTGATGCCAGCACATCTTACGATTTCTATCATATGTTAAAAATGTCAAATGTTATACTCACACGTGCAGCCCCCATCCCCCCTCTCCTGAACCAGGAAGAGGCTGAAATATCCCACCAGCTCATCAGGAAGGTCGAGCTTTGAGGCCACAGCCTGATAAAGACATCAAAAATCAATTAATCTACACTATTTTACCCAACAAGAGATGACAGCAAACCAATTCACAACAAGATTTGCATATGTATTCATAGGCAAAGAACACAAATCATATGTACACATAATGTTGTTTCATTCTTTAAAAATACAACCTTTTCTTTGTGGCCAAACTTTCAAAAGTGCTTTGGATGGTTTTCTTCAACAGGAGTGTTTTAGGTGTTAAACATTACATCCAAGCAGATCAGGTTACACTTCACTACATTTATGCCCATTTTATGTCCAACACTTGACTTTCTCACTTCCATCAGGTGCTAAAGGGCGCTTTGGGCCATCAGTGTGCTTGAATAGCACAGCAGAAAGCAGTGGGTGCTGCATATGGGTGCAGGGTGCATTTTAGCTAAAGGGCGCTTTGGGCCATCAGTGTGCTTGAATAGCACAGCAGAAAGCAGTGGGTGCTGCATATGGGTGCAGGGTGCATTTTAATGAGAGCTTGGATCAGCCATGACTCTGTGTGGTGCACATGGGAAAGCTATGATCCACAAAGAGCTCTTTAAAGGGGTCATATGATGCAATTAAAATTTTTCCTTTTCTCTTTGGAGTGTTACAAGTCTTGGTGCATAAAGAAGATCTGTAAAGTTGCAAAGCCTAAAGCCTCAAATCCAAAGAGATATACTTTATAAAAATTAATAGTCACCACGCCTAACCTAAAAATTGGCTGTTTCTAAACATTCGCCCCCATCGTCTTACGTCATTCGATTGGAAGATTGCAAAATCAAATTTATATTGATTAACAAACATTCACAGACCTCCCTCAAACCAATAAACATACTGGGTGCCAAGAGTCTGTGAACGAGGCCCAGGGGGGGACCTGTCCCCCATGGCAAATCACGACCCCCCAAACTGGCTAGACCAGATATAATTTACGGGTACCTAATGGCATGTTGAAGTAATTATCCCCTTCTCCTACAATCCATAGGAAAGAACGTGCACAGAGAAATGACTATTTCTTAATTAAATCCATTGAGGAAAACCATTTCTTGAATGAACACCACATATCTTCAAGATCATGTGTATGTGTGTTTGAGATTTTATTTACGGTTTTATGCGGCTTATGGATGGAAACCACTCATTTCCTGTCATCTTACCCTATATGTTAATCCTACCATGGGTTAGTATTCTATGAATTCGCCTTGCTGGATGGATAAAACGAGCGTGTATATATATGTTGTTACATAGTGCAATATATAGGTTACTGAGAACTTTAGTTAATTTCAATTCAGTGTCTATGCAAATGGTGTCCACATGATTCAAACAAAGGGTCATAAAAATGCCCCAGTATCTCAGAATTCCCACTTGAGATTCCGGACTTCCTCAATGGACAAGCCCATCTTGAGAGGCGTGAGTCTTTTTAGACCTTAAAGGCCTCACATCAGTGACCGCCCCAGAGTCGGTGGTTTGGTTGAAATCTGAGAAGATGAAAATGTGAGCTACAACGCTCCAGGACACCCTAAGTTCGTGCCAGGCTTCGGCCTTGACATTTCCATTCACCAAGATTCTCTGACTCAAACTGGTTCTTTTTCATCAACCAACTTCAGCAAAGATCAACTGGAACCTTCAGATTGCATCAAACCTCTTTCAGACAGACGAGACGTGCAAAAATCAAACTTAGTCTTATTAATTGATACATTAGGTATCATTTGAACCTTTTTACAAAGGTGTGTTTGAACCAAGAAACTGATGTTTCCTTCAGGCTGCAGATCTGCTGAATATCAAATGGTACCAAAGTTTCATATTCTTATTTCTCTACTCTTTACTGCGTTAAGCGTTAACCCTTTCCTATACCAACTTCGTATGTGTGTGTTTATGTAGTATGTTAGACTAGTTTAAGTTTTTATGTAGTTAATAAAACCTTACTTGTTTCACACTTGACGTGTTCATTGTGTGCTCATAACTGGAGTCACTTAATCAAGCAGATTTATGCTACAAGCTCTTTGTAAAATTGTACAGTAAGAAAGTTATTTCCCTTAAACAGGAAATTAACGTTCTTTTGAATTGACAAGACAGTTGACCCTGAGTGGTCAGCTAAATATCTACAGTGGTTCTAATATATGAATAGTTAATTATAATTAGTTATGGTTAATTATTAATATTTCCCCATGAGCTGATTCGATACAGAAGAAACTATCTACTATCTTAAATTAAGGTTGTCCTTACAAAGAACATTGCAATAATAGCTAGGAAAAACTCAAAATTTGCCAAAACAGTATTGGTTTCTAGTATCATAAGGGAATATACATATTTCTGAGCAATAAACAAATGTAATTAGCAGTGTTAACTTTAAAGGCCCTAACAAATAAAAATCCTTAACTTGTAAAATCAAATAAATGTGTGTATGTCCTGTTTTTATGTATTTCAGGCCTTGACCATATGAATTTGTTAACTGAATCTTTTTGCAGATAGAAATACAGCGCAATCATGTTAACTAAATGAAAGGTGTCAGTAAACCATAGACAATACTATTCAAAACGACAAAGGCATAAACCTGGCAATAATAATAATAATAGGCTTGGAGAACATGAAGCAGATGCGTGCTTTGGAAACCGTCTCACCTCCAGAACATCTTCAGTCTGGTCCGATGTGAGGATGTTGACTTTGACCTTCTGGCCATTGAACAGGTAGATTTCTAGCTGCACCTCCTCAGTGGGAATCTGCTGGGTCTCCTGCAGCACAGCCAAACAGTGACGCACTTTAAAAAGGGTTTGAGGAAGCACCTTCATGCTGAACTCTAATTCAACTTCGGACGCTTCCTGTCAGATTCAGCTGATCTCAGAATATTCTGATGAACATGCAGTACGGATAACATTACCGTAAATCACACCCGTTCACACACTCCAAGAACACGGAATAGAAAAAAACACAGTCATGTTATGCTTTGAGCTTTGTGTATAGATACTGCAAGATATACATTCTTAGAGAAGAGAAGTGATTTGGTAATACGTGTCAAAACACCACATTGCTGGCATTTTTAATGAATAACAAGTGGCGTCACTGTTCTTTTACTATCCTATAATTGCTTTTTGCAAATTCATCTTTTCCCCCCTCTTCCTGCATGTTTCATCTCCTGCTGAGGCAGAGTCTCAGAGCAGCAGCTGATCTTTACAGAGATTGGAAAATGAAAACGCAAGGCCACGAGCGGGGGGAGGGGGTTGTCTGACTGCAAAATTGCCAATATCTATGTGGGGGCCTGGGAATGAAATCCTGAAGGATGAAGCAATTCTATGGATTCAGGTATTTTAACAAAAAGTAGTACAGGATTGGTAGTGGAATGTCAGGAGTGGAGAGAATCCACATGGAATGGATCTTCATTACAAAACACACTGATGCAATCTTAATAAGGAAATTAGATAAATCAGACCCACCAGTGTTTAACCCTTTTACTGGATGACTAGGAAATGGCTTTTTTTCTCTAAAATTTTTGGATTCTGTGTTTTAGATTCTTAGAAAAAAATGGGGAGGTGGAGAAAGGCAGATTCAAAGGATTAAGGTTTTATGACAGAAAACGGTCACTTTGGTTGAATACATAACAGAAATTATGCAAATGTTGATCGCTAAATGCAAATAAAGAGGCAGAAAAATGGCAAGGACATTTCTGAACATGGAGAGGAAAACCCTATTCAGTTATAGTTTTTATCATAGGCTCTGGAAATCTGTAAACTTACAATACATTTTCATATACATGTTTACAATATTTCAATCAGAAGCAATTCATATACTAGATTTGCAATTATGAGAATAAATTATGGAATTAATATAAATAATTAAACAAATAAAAAGAGTATAGAAATTCTACCTGTTGAGCTTTTCTCAAAAAGCTGTTGAACATCTCACTGGATCCCAGAATGGGGTCCTGACGCACTGCAGGGAGAAAATAAAAAAGTCTTTATTACTTGCCATCCTAAATTAATTCATGCTTAATAATGCTTAATGCTAAATAAATTAATGCTTTTAGTCAGCAAGGATGCATTAAATAGATCAAAAACGGCAGTAAATACATTTGTTACAAAGGATGTGTTTTTGATAAACTATTTTTTTCTCCAAAGAATAAAAAAATTAAAAAAAGCATTACATTAACATATTAAAGCAGGCACAAAATGTTTTCAAACACTTGATACTAAGAAAATGTGTTTTGTGAGCAGGCAAAATTTTCAGAATTATTAGAATTATTTTAGAAGGATTCATGTGACCAGAAGGGTTACTGTAATGATGCTGAAAAATTCAGGCTTGTCGTCACACAAGAATAATACAATTTATTTTGAACAGTTAAATTTTATATAGCATTTTCACATATTACCAGTTGTAACTTACTTCGATAAAACACAAATCGGTAGTACTGATTTAAAGCTAAAAATATCTTCTTTCTAAAAACATCTTTCAGGAATATACCGAACCCCAAAATCTTTGTGATTCTCACCATCAAAAAGTATATTTTCCAATATACCTTAAAATACAGTGCAACATTTTGACTTTAACATTTTGAGTGGTGACTCAAATGAATTTGCAAGTTCATCAAAACAAACCTCCAAAAAAATTAGCTTTAACAAACTGAACACATTAAAGCTACTGGAGAACAAGGCCAATACACCAATGGCACTGTTTTTATCAAAGTATTAGACGTGGTTAGTCTGTGACAGAGTCCTTTAAAGGTTCAAGGTACAAATTTCCTCTGGGAAAGTTTGTAGAATGATTGTCAGAATGTTTTTGTGTACATTGAGAAAATAATACAACTTTGTCTCAATTCAACCATAATGTAAACCTCGATGTTTAAAAAATAATTTGTCAAAATCGTGTAAACGCAAACTAATCTGGTATACAATGCAGTCTTTCTTTAAAAATACCACCATGCCTCCCTAACTAATAATAACCTCAGTTTTACCAAAAAAAAAAAAAATGCTGGCGGCAAACAGACCGACATAAACTACAATGTTTATTTTTACTTCCAATATAGCACACAAGCAAACAACCACAAGCCATTTGCACAAACTAACGAAATATTAGCTTGTGTGTTTGTGTCGGTTAATTTTCCATAACCATGTTTCTCAATGATGTAACTGAGGGGAGCTCCAGCCAAGAGCAGCTCCAGACTGTGAGCAAATAAGCTCAACAAGGCTTAGCTTGTTCGATGGAAAGTGCCAGTGCTGGAATGGATTCGAGCAAACAGCTCTTGGTGCTGCCAGCGCAGCTGATTTCCTTTTGTGTGGAGAAAACCTCACTCATAACCTGTTAAACTACATGCATGGCAAAATCCTCAGTGGCCCTCTTTTTTACAGTGTGCCTGACGTTTTCCTGACATGAATGTCAACGTAGAACATTAACAAGCTCCGTCCTCTTCAGGAAGAGCAGAAATTACAAGACAAATAATTGTAAGCTGCTAAGAACGTGTGACAGATACGGCATTAAAAAAAACATCAAATGAGTCCGGTTCTTATGGGAAGTGTTTATCGCACGATTTTCTGTGTTCTATTTGGCATGCGATTTTATGTGCAGATTAATTGGACTTTATGGCGGGTGCATTTATGATACGCACATGTTTGGTGTGCATATGATAACACAAATCCACTGCTTGGAGTAGAAAAAAATAAGTGGTTGATTTACTCAAACCCACTTCCCCCATCCAAAAAACAAAATTATTGATTTTGGAAATTTACACACTTTAATTTAGTACTATAAAAGTTACTTTTAAATTTCATAATTGCCAATGAATGTAATAGTGCCAAAGATAAATAAATAAATAAATTCATTAACTGTTTGCAATTCAATTCACATTTATTAGTGTAGCACTTTTCATGATACACTGTTGCGAAGCAGCTTCACAGAAAATGAACATTTGTACATTACATTTAGGGCTGTCGCGTTTCGTCGATTTTATTCGACTATTCGATTTTTTAAAAATCCTCAACTTCATTTTGCTCACGTCGACTAACCGGCAAAAATTAAAGGAAGGGAGCATTGCAACAGACGAGAAATGTATAAACCACATTATTAGGCTGTTTTCCAGGCTGCACTGAAATTAAACCCATTTAAAAATCTAATTAAAGGTGCTGTATGTAGGATTGACACCGGGTGATTGAACTAGGTATTGCAGTCTAAATTAGAAATATTGGAGAGGGTTTTTTTTCCACCCGGCCCCTCCTCCTCAGACTTTACACACACGCAGGTTGCCAGATTGACAACACCAACAGGAACAAGCGCACTTGACGATGAATGAAATTAAAAACGCTCTGTTTTCCGCCAACTGGCAACCCGGGGTGGCGAAATACAATTGGATAAACTGGCATTGGGCGGGTTTCACAAACCAAAACAGAGACCGACATTCCAGCCCGGAACGCACATTTTCAAAGGAGAATAGCCGACTGTAGCATTGTTTTTCAGATAAACGAGTATGTTCTAAATATCGCAAAAACATATTATGGTAGTTTTTGCTTAGTCGAGTTCAAAAACTACATACAGCACCTTTAAGGCCATAATTGTGGAATTCACAGCACTACGATTTAATAAAGAATTATATTGACGATGCAGTTCTAATAACCGTATATGCGCTTGAATATTTACATGCGGTGGGTAAGTACATGCGTCACACAGCGGCTCCTTTCACAGTAGTTCAACAGGAACTGTTATCATTTGGCACAGGTTTAGAACACTGCATGGTACGGTCGTACGGTTTCACTTTTGGAGGGTTTTCCAATGGGTACAGTGCAGCCTGGTACTGGTCTTTTTTAGTACCCACCTCACGGGAAGCGTAAGAAGGTTCCAAGGTAAAAACCATACGGTTACCAAAACGTGGACGTGTCAACTCTGCTGATCACGGATGGCCGGAGAGAATCGCAAATACCTGCGTCCACTGAACACAACAGAACATCTAGATTTAAATCAGCACAGCCAGCGACGGATCAAACGCAACTGTTTTAAACGAGCGCACCTTTTTTAACAACCAAAAAGTGGCTGTTTCGTTGTCTGTTGAGGAAGGACGTTACAGACGTTCCTCTCGTTGATAGAGAGAGCGGATCAGCGAGGCTGATGGGGCGAAGCGGAAGAAAAAGGTTTCAGGAGTCGCGGGCAAAATAGAGGCGGCGCAACTATTACCGATGTGAATAATCCCGCCCACTTCTAAAAAAGGGTTTAATGAAACGCAGTGGAAACGAGCCAAACCAAACCGAGCCGAGTCGTTACCACGGCAAGTGGAACCAAAAAAAAAAAGCGCCATACATGTGTAGGGACGTCCTAAAAAACCTCCATTTTCTGCAGTTGTTGTGAGTTTGGGGTTGATTTTATAACGTTCATCTGGGACCGCAAACATGGGCCAGGTCATCAGAGGTGTAAGGAAAATCATTTATAAAAAATCTACGCAAAACACAGGAAGAAAACATCGCGGTTTCAAAAAATAAAAAGCTCAAACACCAGCACACGTTTTGATGTCCCACACATTCATTCAATTACAGTGGGCTATTAGCATTTCTGTTCCTAAAGAAAAATGGCCAAAATAATTAAAGATTAGGGACATTTGAAATTGAATGGTGCTTGGTCAATATAAACAGGATTAGATCGACAGCAATGTGTAAAAAAACATCGTCAGGGCCGTGCGCCCCCTGGCAGGCCTTTGGGTAAATGCGTTTAATGTACATTAGACTCTATTGTTTATGAATACATTAGTATTTAACAATTGGTTCAAATAAAACACCCATTTTATGATTTCTGCTTTTGATAATTTATTGAAACTCAGTTATTGGACCATTGTATGGATATACTGTATGTATTTTAAAGTCATTTTAACGGCTATTGTTCACTACCCAAATTCATTTTTCCATTATTTTCTGGGATTCCTTGTAAGGTTCCATTAAATTTTCATAATCCAAAAAAGTCTCTCCCAATTAATGTGATTTTATAAAAAAAAAATAAAAAAAATTTTTTTTTTTCAGAAATACTGAACATTTACATTTTTCTCCTAAATAAACTTCTGGTAAATTAATCCTTTAAAAAGTGTTTTTGGGAATATAAAGTTTATTATTAGTAGGGGATTAGGAAACACGTGGATATGTTGTCATATTACACTATAATACTGTCTCTTGCACTATATACTGTGATTTCAGTGATTTTTGGACGATGAGGAATGGGCACTTGCTTCTTGCAACTTAGGCTGCACTTACTTTTTTCCTTTGGATTCATTTGTTTAATGAAAGTAGTTTAATAAATATTCTTAAAGTAAAATTGTTGAATTTTGTTTGTGGAAATGAATCGTTTAGATCGGGGTTGGCGAACGTCGGTCCTGGAGACGCCACAGCCCTGCAGAGAGTTTGCTTCAAACCCTATCACACACACCGGAAAAAAGCTAATCAGTCAAAAGGGTTACTAGAAAAGCTACAGGCAGTGAGTTTAATTAGGGTTGGGAGCGTTACTCTGCAGGGCTGTCGGCTTATCAAGGAACTGGAGTTCGCCACTGCGTTTAGATTAAATCGATTAATCGCTAAATAGGCGATAGGATATTCGAAATAAAATAGTCGTTAGTGGGCAGTCCTAATTACCATTTAGTAGTTTAAAGGCACTTTTAGGTGCTTTCAACTTGGTTCGATCGGCCCACCTGCCCCCGCTGGATTGTGTTCACATTATATTATTTGGGTCTGTACTGCGGTTCGTTTGCGTCATCAAGCCAGCTGCTGTTTACCCTGTTGCTTAGTAATGATGGTGCAGGAGAAGACGGCAAAATGCATAGCAAGGCTCTCTTCTCTCTTCAAAACATAATTTATATTTTTGAAACGTTGGTTTTGTTTCCAAAG
>JADLZN010011949.1:0-21499 GCA_018155175.1 Sinocyclocheilus anophthalmus | reverse complement strand
CCCTCGCCGAAATACGCCCCTTTCTCCCAGGAGAGCATAGTGCCATCTTCTTCGCCCATGTCGGCCAGGTTACAAAGGGCCAGAAGGCAAGAGCTCAGCAGTGCCTCGTTCTCACTGTACTGGAGAAGAACCGACACCAGTCGTGGGACAGCTCCGAGCCTCAGGAATCGCTCCTGCTGCAAGTCTGGCAAGAGAATAATCTCTTAAATCCCAACGTCAAGGGTCAGCATCAAGATACAGATTGCAGACTGAAAATATGTGATTTATCAGAGGGATACTGGACCCAAAAATGAAAACTGTCATCATGCCTCATTTTGAAGAATAAAAACAACATTGAAACCCCTTTAGCTTTGTTAGATAGACAAAAAAAGAAAAAGAAAACACTGATGACAGAATTTTCCATTTTTGGTAAAGTATCCCTTTAAAAAAATCTATGATTGTATTATCTCTCTTGATGTTTGCTGAAACGGATAAGGTAATTTCACTCAAAATCCTGCCATTAAATTATTTAGATTTAAATATTATCTAACAATGTTCACACACAGCTTTTGCGCACTCCACTTCTTGTGAACGCTGCCTGTTCCAGCAAAATCACAATGTGGAAAGCATCCAAATACACTATTGTTGCCAATGACAAACTGATGCATTCTCAAAAGCTTTCAAATTCGAAAAATTGTAACTATTTTCTGAAACTACACATCTGAGTCACATCCTCTCAGATTCAGAATGCCTCTGAAACAGATCAATTCAGATCAACTGGGGGTTAATACCTTTGTTATGGTAAATAGGGTGCTACAAATGTCATTAAAAAAATCTGAATCTTACTCAATGACATACTAAAGTATGACTAATGCTCTCACATCAGTACCGCCATTAAGACCTGTGGTTAGAAGAACAGGGCAAAAGTTCAGGTTCACTCACTGCTGTCATAGCAAATCCTGGCGATGGCCTGGCTAACGTGAAGGAGAAGGTCCTGGTCTTGGCTTAGCAGTAAGGTCACAAGGGCAGATACAATGCCTGTCTCAAAGCATTGCTCTCTCACAGGAGCTAAAGAAAGATGGAATTATAGAATCAATAATCAGTCAATACAGTCAATACATAAGTATTAAGTTAGATATCAAGCTCCCATTATTTGCAAAATTTGCAGTTTATCCAGTGCAACTTATTAGAGAAACAAACCCACAAGCAACCTGAGGTAATGGTGTAGGTCTCGTTCATGGATCATCTCTTGAGTTCAACCTTTCGGTTACAGCCCAGCCCATATTCTTAACCACAAGGCTACACCAACAAACACATGCATTATGTATGTATACATTTGTTCTTACCATCTCTGGCCAGTTCAGCTACCAGTCTGGCAGTGTGAGTAGTGAGTGTGCTCTTTCTTCTTAAAATCTGAGCCAGAACAGGCAGAATCCCACTTTCTACCACCTGCTCTGATATGCCTTTCTCTAGGACAAGAAAAACACATTGCACAAAGCTTGGGGTGAATAATATGTACAGTATTCAGGTTTTAAAAGAAGTTTCTTATGTTCACCAAGGTTGCATTTATTTTATCATAAATACAGTAAAACAATAATATTGTGGAATGTGATTACAATTAATAACCATTCTCTACTTTAATATTTTTTTTAAATGTGAATTATTTCTGTAATGGCAAAGTTGTATTTACAGCACATTAACTTTCCAATATGCTGAAAGAAAAGGTCATTTCTTATTATGACTGTTGAAAACAGTTGTGCTGCTAAATAGTTTTGTGGTAACTGTGACATTTTTCTAGGATTCACTGATGAATACAAACTTCAAAATAATTTTTTTTGGTAAAATTATAAATGCCTTTACTCTCTTTTTGTTGACCAATTTAATGTGTCCTTGGAGAATAAAATTATTAATTTTAATTGTACTGACCCCAAACTTTTAAACGGTTATGAATATATATCCCATCCCTCTGAAAGTACAACAAATTGGATAAATTGTGTACATCATGCTAGCTAGACCATTCTTATCCAGTTGTCCTTAGTGAACATATGCACAGATTAACAAATGATGTTTCCACAAACTACAGAAGTCACTCACAGCTGGCCACCTGGTTGCTTGTGTACAAAGAAGCAGTCTGGCTAATCGTTCATGTCACTCAAAGGCTCTCACAGAGACAAATGCGGATTAGAGTGACTGTTTTCAAATCCACAGGAGTTGTGTATCCTTCTCACAGCTATGCTTGTTGATGTATTAATTATGATTTCTCACCTGTGCTCGGATGATTTGTGATATGTAGGGGATAACGCACAGTCACTTGTTCATTATTGCAACATAAACCTCACAGGGTCTTGTATCATTTCAGTACATAATCAGACTGTACATTATCCTGCTTTTTACACATCAAACATTGATTTAAGTTTATATTATTTGACTATGTGAGAATAAATTTAACGCAAAGTGGATCAAGAGACAAAACCAGCATAGCTATGAAAGAAACCATTTGCTTAGGATGACAGCAAATATTACTGTTTGGAGTTCATTATGCAAAAATATTCATACTTAGAGTGTTGCAAATGACCAAGGCAAAATTAAGTTTTCCAGAGAGACACATAATAACTTATGATGGTAGCCTCGGTCAGGTATAGCCAAAGTGTAATAGCAATACGCACTAAGCAGCTTTCAGAACTCACTCAAAGTGCTGGCACATTCTGCATCTAACTAGTTGAAACAAGCTCATACCAATTGACAACAGTTTCCGTTTACTTTAAAGAAACTACTTTACAAAGGCATAATATATTAAGAGATGTCACAAGATATAACATCCTGTATAATGATCAGAGGGCCTAGTTTTTGTTACATAAGCACTCAACTAGTACTATGCATGTCTACATGACTTCTCCAGTCCCAAACAAACAATCTAAATCTTAAATTATATACAGTAACAAAAACATGAAATACTCACTTCTTTCTATGGCAACATTGAGTACTGTGTCCAAATATGGCTTTAGTTCTTCCTCGATAAGTTCTGTGCTCACACTGATGGCCTCTATTGCAGCACTTAGTGAGTCTGAGAATACAAAACGTACATTGAAATGTGCATCCTTCAGACAGTGTTTCCATTGTGGCTGTTGTTACTTACCCTTGGGCGCATTAGGTAGTGGACGACTGGCCCCCATCTTGTCCATATGTCTGTGTGAGGTTGTGATGACCTCTTTAGTTCTCAGCACTGATTGTGTCCTGGATTACCACGGCAGTCTAGAATAATATGCTTCTGATCTAAAATCTCACACAACTCCATGTCTTGCTTTGTATCAGTATATATTTGTGCAATATTGTCCTTTTTATAGGCAATAAGTTTTCCTTCCACTCTTGTCCGGGCTGTATATACATGTATGTTTGCGAAACAAACTCCTCCCTCCCTCACTCATCACACATTTATTTTCTTCCTCTCAATCCCTGTCTCTCTACCGCCTGCTCTGATTCAGACCTACTCTAATGCACTCCTAATCCTCAGTCTGATGAAAGCCTCACAGTGGACAGGACACCTGTAAATGACACTGTGAACTGCAGAACGCCAACATCAAACGTCTCCTACAGGGCAGAAGAGAGAGAGGAACAACAGACAAACAATATCATTGGCTCAGCTACAAATCTGACTCCATGGTGAGGATTTTCTCTGCATGCTCACCAGGGATTCAGAAAAGCTGCTTTGTGGGGAAATCTTTTGTGAAAATACAAAAGATTACAAAGCAGTTGAAGTGAGCATAATTGAAAACAAACCAATTAGCTATTATTGATATTTGAGAGGACGTATAAAACAGATTAATTATAACAGCAACTACATATTATTGAATAACTGTGCAAATGTTGCCACCACAGTGCTAATATGATGTTATGTGGCTGCAAAGCTGTTCTGAATGGTTATGAACATATTGTTACATGTTACTTAATAATGGATCATATAAAAAAGTCTCTATGATGTTAGGATATTTTGTTCATATTTTGTCCATATTTTGTCGTTTAAATCCAGTTTCAGATATCTCTGGCTCATAGCGCAAATAATGTGAGATATGCAACGCTCATAAAATTAATACGTAGGGTTAAGGGTTTATTTAAATCCCTAACCCTAATTATATGCAGTTGTAATTGCAATAAATCCATTCAATAAATTTCAGTCTTGTATTAAAATGGATCCTTTTACGCTCTGCAAGCAATATAAATGTAATAAATACACAAATTGCTTAAAAAAGGTAATGCCTTTAATACAAGCATATGATGAGCAATCTGCAAAACTTAGAGTACAGGCTACAGTTGTTCACATACACTAAATATCAGACAAACAGAAAAAGGAAATAAATAGTACGAAAAATCAAACAATGTTCAAGAGAAGATATGTTCATTCTCATACTAAATTGCTTGGAGTTTGTAAGATTAAGTACAACAGAGTCAAAAAACACTTCAGAGATAAAATTCTAAAATGAGACTAACAGAAACTGATATTGTGACCATTTTATGAAAATACAACATAGTGCTTGAAAAAAAAAATTGTCTGTGTACATTTGTTCTTTGCCACAAATGGCAAAACAAAAGGTTGAGGGCAATACATGATTGGTTTAAATCAAAACATCTCTGCCAACATCCTCTCAGACCTACATTATTTTCTTGATTGACCAGATTGTGAGAAAAAAATAAACAAAATATAGCCAGTCTTGAGAGAAGGAGAGAAGTCTAACATTTATAAAACTAAAATTTTCTATGAAAAACTTTTTGCACTCAGAATTCACAGTGTCTCTTTGCACCTTTCATGCACGTGATGTTACGCAAGACCTGCATTGGTGGGGTTAAGTCCACTGGAAATGGTTTCGTATCCTACAGAGACTAGTGTTAACATGCTGCTCTCCATCTCTGAGGACTGTTGAACCTCAGGAACAACAGAATCCAGCCGCATCTGTTTCCCTTTCTTCCGTCCCCTTTTGCCCTTTTCTTTAGGTTTGCCGTCTTCAGTGGCGGCTTTGGGCTTGCGGTTGCGTTTCCTTATCCTTCTCACCGGAGGTTCGGGTTTGGGGTCGGTGTTCCCTGAGAGGATTCGGATTTGTCGGTCGATGACGTTATCTATGATGCTGAGAGCCACGTCCATCATGCCGTTACCAAGACCATGCGTAACATTGGAGAACAAACGTGTATTCAGAGGGTCATTAAAAATCTTCCTCATCTCCTCTAGATAATTCCTGTTTAATAAACAGAGAAACAACCAAAATTACTTTTTGAATCACAGCAAAACCATTTACTATTATTTGTACAGGCCTACTAATAATTGACCTTGTTTCAATGATTTTTGACCAGTGCTGCACTTGGTTTGTTTCAGGTAGCAACTGTTTCGCCATATTCTCATAATCGACATATTGCAGTGCAAAATCCTTCATGTCTTTGCAAAGGGCAGCTGTGTCACCTGAAAATAATGAAAATTCATGCAGTTATGTAGAATTAATTTGCTTTAACCTTGTCTACATTCAATTCTGGTTGTGTTTAAAGGGATAGTTTACCCAAAAATTACAACTCTGTCATAATTTATTGACTCTCATGCTGTTTGACTTATCTTTGTCTACAAAACAAGATATTTTAAAGCATATATCAACTGATTTTCCAATAAAATGACAGTCAGTGGGGTCTAAAACAACCCTGATGACTTTCATTTTATGTACAAAAAGCCACTAAAACTATAAAATACCTTTATTTTCAAACAGGTTTGATTTTTCACTTTTTCCAAGTATATTGTTCAGACGTACCTTCAGTTAGTTTGGAAAAGGAACTGGACACTGCTGTATTGGTGCTTGGTGACAGACCAAAGACATTTAGAGACTCCAAGAGTGTTTTCTTACTAGCCGGACCTCGACTCACTCTTGTATAGGCAGCCAGAGATCGGAGAGACATCTTCTCAGGTGGTTCCAATCTCCTCTTCACCTCGTCGTAATGGATCTGGTATTTGCGAGCCTTTGAGCTCTTCATGTTAGGGTCCAGCAGGGAGGCTACATCTGCAAAAGGGACTTGCAGTGAGTTCACTGCACCATCTTGAGACGGTGCGGCACTCTGGCCCTCTGATGGACCTTGTGTTGACATGTGGTCTTGGGTCGGAATATAAGCCTGTGCTTCCATGTGGCCTTGCGGTAGAGTCTGCAGATGTGGAGCAGGCTGGATGTGAGACTGAGTCTGGATGTGAATTGGCATTTGGATGTGCGATGGGATCGTGTGCGGTATAGCCTGACAGGAGACTTCTTGAGGTACCACGTGCTGTGCGATGATTTGTGTGATGTTTGGAGGTTGTGGTTGCTGCTGATACATGGTTATAATGGGGTTACCGACAGAGACGTGGACCACTTCATTGTTCTGGGGAACAGCAGACATGTGCATTCCTGCAGACGGATCCATCTTTTTCCCTCTCACAAGCACAGTGATGACCAGCTTTTTAACGCAACTTTGTATCTAAAACAAACAAACAAAAAAAGAGTATAGTTAGATAATAAGCAAGTTACTCATTTATGATGAGTTTACAAATGCTAACATTTCAGTAACATATATTAGGAAAGTAAATAGTAAATGTAGATTTTTGACAATTAGTTTTTAAAATTATTATTCTATTTATTTTATTTTAACATTTTATTTTATTATTTATATTGAAATCCACACTTTGCCTAAATTTTGTTGATGTGTGGTATTAAGATTTGATACTAAGTTAAAGGGTTAGTTCACCTAAAAATGAAAATTAGCCCATGTTTTAGTCACGCTAGGCGGCATCCTAGGTGTATATGACTTTCTTCTTTCAGAAGAATCCAGTCGGAGTTATAATAAAAATTGTCCAATTGTATTCCAAGCTCTATCGTTGCAGTCAGTGGGTGTTGCAGTTGAATAGTCCACAAGTCGTCAAATAAAGCACGTGCATTTTTAATAAAACGTGCTTCACACGGCTCCGGGGGTTGAATAAAGGCCTTCTGTAGCTAATTCATGCGTTTTTGTAAGAAAAATTCCATATTTCAAACATAATAAACACTTTTTCTCTCACTTCCGGTATCTGTCTTACACGGAAGGTGTTCCGGTGGACGACGCAGGACGTATGCGCAGCGCGCACGCCCCTGAGATATGCTAGTTTCGCGAGTTTGTTTATAGGAGCAAAGGAAGCAAAGTTTCCTTACTTTAGCAAAGGAAAACAAGTCTCTTCTTGGCTTATATCGCAATCCTCCGACATTTTTCTTTACAAATCCTCGGTTTGTACTTCTAATTCGTTACTGGCGTTTTGTTTTGTTCTCTCTCCGCTTTCATCACTAATCACGCAACGCCGACGTACTACGTCATCCGCCGGAACGGCTTCCGCGTATGACAGATGGTGGAAGTGATAGAAAAGTGTTTATTACGTTTGAAATATTGATATTTTTCTTACAAAAACGCATTGATTCGCTACAGGAGGCTTTGTTCACCCCCCGGATCCATGTACCGTTTTCTTGTGTGCGCTTATTTGACGACTTATGAATGTTTCCTGCGCACCCGCTGATGCAAATGAGTATAGCTTGAATAGCCCGGGCAAGTTTTTATATAACTCCGTGGATTCTTCTGAAAGGAGAAAGTCACATCCCCTAGGATGCCTTCGGGGTGAGTTGGGGTTTTGGATGAACTAACCCTGTAAGATTTTTTATTCCGTCAACATTAAACCATCTATCACATTTTTACAATATTTAGCTGCAAGACACAAAAAAAGTTACATTAAATTCAGTGTTTTTAAAACATTACATGCTTTTAATTTGACCACACGATTCATGTATAAATGAAAGTAATTTATAAAAAACCCAATTTCTTTAATATTTTGATATCCTAATGTTGTTTTCCTTTTCTGAAAATAAAAAAGACACTTTTAAAGACACATTTCTATCATACACACCAGATTTATGTTTTTTAAACTTCCAAAAAAAAACAAAAAAAAAACTAGAGTATACACAATGATAAAATAGACAGAATTGTTTTTTTTCCCAGTCCACAAAATTCACAAGTCTATGATTTTTTTCAGCTTATATGTTTCCAGACATTCTGAACTTGATAAATCCTACGTGGTATTTTGTAGGATACTTCTTTGATTTTCTACTTTTATGCCAAATGTTCTTAGCTTACCAATTATTTATTCCAATAAGAAGACCACAAATTCACAACAAGGAAGGAGACCGAACAATCCATTTCTCATGAACTTTTGCTCATTATCACATTGTATCAACATACAGGTGGGAACGTGAGCCAACGTGACGCTTTCGACAGCGTCACCGCGACGCGAGGCGGCTGAAGTTTGGAGCGCGTGTATGTTTCTTACTCTGTGCATCACAACCACCCAGTAACGTTAAAGACTGGGTCGCGGCACCTGCGTTTGACGAAGAACGTGTATATGATATAATGTTTCGTTTATTTCACATATAGAGAAGGTATATACACATAAAACCGAGTAGAAAAGTCAGAGCTGACTTTGCGAGGAAAGATAATCTACTTGTTTTGGTGAATAGCAGGACAGGCCAAAGCCACCATTATGTTTGAAACGTGATATTCCACCGTAATTATGTGCTCAAAAGCGTCCAGACCTCCGTTTCATTCGGACCGTTCGGGTTACGAACACTAACCTAGAATCAGACACAAGTTACTGACACTATTCTTACTTACCGCTCTATGGTTAGAGTCGTATTTAAACCTTACTGATCCTAGAACAGTCCATGGCGAACCGATCGAAGGTCTCCTTCTTCACCGATCCTGTTTCGGCGGGTTGCAAATCAGCAGACGGGGCACAGACGCCATAGCTGCCGGAGCTCGAACGCTCATTGGTCAATGCCGCTGCCAATCATGCCCCCTGGAAGCGCTTATTCGGTGAGGCCTCTGTCAGTCATGTTACGTCAGCGTGAAAAGGCGGAATATCCGGACTCCGGAGCTTAAAATGGTAGGACGTGAACAAAGCTTCCAGGGGCCTGTTTGTCACGTAGTATTATTGAGAAAAAACAAGCAAAGGAATGTACTTGCTTTGGATTTGCTATATTGAAGCGATCAAGTAAGATCAAGTCAAACATACTGTGGATTAAGTATCTGTTTCCTTGCCATGTAAATAAGTTTTCATGTTCAAATAATAGGTGACCTCTTTGCACTACAGTATATTGATCAACACTTATTGTTTTCTTGATAGATAAAGAAACGATCAAATCTCCATTCTTGGACACAGTATGTGTTATTTTTGTAATTCACTACTCATTTTCTGCACTAGATGGCGGTATTTCTTCTTAAATGGCTTTGGTTCACTGTCTCTAATGATCTCATTAGATGCTGCCCATCCCAAAGCTGTAATGTTTATTTGCTTTTTCAGCTAGTTGGACAATTAGTCTTAAGTGCTTATTATTAAAAGCAAACCCATTATCTTGATAATCTTGCAAGTGGTAGACAGAAAGAGGAGACCAGGGAGCTATTAATGAGAGTAATTGTTTAGAGATGCATCCATGGTAAGAGAGGTGGTGTCTCACCATTTTTGTTGCTGTCTCTTGACACACAGAATTCATATATCTGCCCATTATCTATAGGTCACAAATGAAGTGTCAGCACAGGAGGCGTAAAGGGACCAGAGATGGAGAGACGGATGGAATATGTGCTGGAAAAGCACAAATATATCCTTCTTCAGCAACCTCTGCATCAGTGTCAGGTCAGATTGACATATAAATCAAAGGTCTGCCAGGACTCATTACTTATGGTCTTTTTATATGCCAAAGCCATAAATCTTGCATGTTTTACATGCATCAAATTAAAGACTTGGTATGCATTTTTGAAACTGATGTTTTGGCTTATTTTAAAGGAGGGGTTTATTCTTTTTCTTTGATCAGCAGACAAAGGCTCTCTGTGGTGCTCTTGTGTATAATGCAAAGAGATTTTGAATACTGCAAAATGAATGCAGTTGAATGTGCTTTTTAATATATTTTGCTCTATCTTGTCTATCTATCTTGTCTGTCTGTCTGTCTGACTGTCTTCTTTTCTATAATCCTCAAGCATTCTGTCTGTATTTCTATATCTCTCCAGCTATAACTGGTAATTTTTTAAGCCTGAATGGGAGCAAATCAGTTTCATTTCAGCTCAACTTCTTTAATGTGAAACAGATTGATGTTGGTACATTAGCAATGTTGTTGAGATCCTCCCATTAACAGAAGCCTCAATAATGTGCTCGCCTTTCTACAGCACACCACTCAAACGCTATTTTACAACACACCAGAGTGCCTGCGGACCAACGCGAAACGTCTTTGTTGTCCCACTGCCAAACCTCTGGGAGGGAATACGCGAGAGACAAGCCAGAAGTGCTGGTGTTTAAGTATTCACTCTAAATATTTAAAGGAATAAGTGAGTCTGTGTCATGTTGAAATTTGAATGAACTTTTATAAAATGTAAGCACACAAGGTTTTGTCTTTTTTTATGTGTATGCTGACTCTAAATTTTGACATAACAACACAGTTTTTATTGAGTATAAAAAAGCTCCAAACAGGATGCATCTGACTGGCGTATAGTTCAGAGGCCCCTTGTCTAAATAGCCAGATTTAAAATAATCTACACTAATAGCTTCACCTTCATGCTTTCCTCTTTGTGACGTGACATGTGGCCAAGTATGGTGACCAATACTCAGAATTAGTGCTCTGCATTTACCCATCCAAAGTGCACACACACACAGCATGTGACACACACACACCTTGAACACACACCCGGAGCAGTTTATGCTGCGGCGCCCGGGGAGCAGTTGGGGGTTCGTGCCTTGCTCAAGGGCACCTCAGTTGTGGTATTGAAGGTGGAGAGAGTGCTGGATATTTACTCCCCCTACCTACAATCCCTGCTGGTATGAGACTCGAACCTGCAACCATTGGGTTACGAGTCCGACTCTCTAACCATTAGGCCACGACTTCCCCACTTTGGTGTGATTTGTCACTTGTATTCATTGCCTGAAAGGAATAGTTCATCAAAAAATGAAAATGCTATCATGATTTATTCAACCAGTAACACTTTAACTGTCAATGAGCAGATACAGTATTTAATCTTTGTTAACATTGGTTAATAAAATTACAACTTTGTCAGCTCATGTTAGCTCAGGTCCATTAAGTAACATTAACAGATGCAACTTTTTATTTTAATAGTTTATTAACTAAGATATAATCTAAGATTAATAAATGCTTAAGGAGTGTTTTCATAGTTAGTTAATGTTAACAAATAGAACCTGTTAAAGTTTACTATTCATCCTTATTCCAAACTAATATTACTTAATTTTTTTCTGTGGAACTTAAAAGGAAATATTAATGCTGCTCTTGACCTTCACAATGAAAGTGAATAGTGACCTGTCATTGTCAAGTTAAGCCTCAAAAATGACAAATAAGACTTAATTAAATATGTGCATATATGTGCATCACCTGGAATATAGCACTTGGGTCTAAAGTCCCACTTTTATTTGAATTCTTGTCACATTTTGGTGCATGAGATCCACTGGTCATCATTCACTTTCATTGTTAGAAAAATATTCTTCAACGTATTATCTTTTGTCTTCCATGGAACAAATAATACACAACATAAGGGTCAATTTTTTTTTAAACTATTACTGTAATAACTGTTAATAGTATGTGGAGAAGAAAAAAAAGAGAGTCTGATTCCTTTCTTCTTTCTTATCTGTTTCCATACCAACTGGGTGGGGATTGGCTGCTTTAGAGGGGGTTAATGGAACTGAGAGCTGATGCCTCTGGGTAAAGACAGTTATGATAGTCATACAGAGCCCCTAAATCTGTGTGTGTGGATTTTTGCGTGGCTGTATAAAACATGCATCTCTTTTAAAATCGTCCGTTTTAATATCAGTTCTAAACAACACCACTTTCAGGTTCTTGCTCTCTCTTTTTACCCCACCCTTCATGACCCAATTTTACAGAGAGCACAAAGACTATTGTCTTTTAAAAATCCTTAAGTGTGCTGTTAGAGTTGGAGGTACTGCTGGCAGTTTAACCATTGTGTTGCCATGACAACACCGCATCCATCAAAGCGGTGCACCAGTAAAATTCTTGTTTCCCCCATTACAACCACAGATCATCACGGAGCAGGTGTCTCTGTGGCACAGAGATATAACACGACTGTAAAACACGTCAGTGCCAGTGATCAGGTCATGTGTGTAGTAGGAGAAAGGGAGGATTGAGAGGGTAATGTATGCATGCTTGTGTGGGTGCGAAGACTCTGTGGGTGACTTTGCATGCCACCAGCAGAAGGTCACTCATGGTGGGCTTCCCAGCTGTAGCTTTATTATTATGAGCAAACATGAAGCAACTAAATCTATTAAGCTCTGCTCTATTTGTTTTTATTGAAAGTAATTGAACTCATGCTTCCCATAAATGCTTTAGAATGAATAGCTGTGGCTATAGAGTGGATGGATATATACATATATATATATGGTAGAATATAGTTTTTTTGGTTTCCATGTGAAACACTGCTCAGATGTAACTTTCTAAAATATTACATTTTCTGGAAGTATCCATAAACTACAAAAAAATCATTTTAGGTGTTTTTTCAACTACTGAGTATGTTAATCATAATAATTTGTGAGGAAAATATTTTGTTCTTCCCGTCTAACACCCACACAAAGAATTCATTTTCTTATTTTTCTCCCCTCTAGATCTTTTCTGCAGTTTATAATGTTCCCCCTGCTGGTTTTATTCAAAATCCCTCCGGGTCGTTTTCTTTTGTGATGATTCAGACCTCATATTCACCTCTCTACTGTTGCGTGTAAAACAAACATTTGTTGAGGAAAAATAACTTTCTTATGTTTATGCACATTTAGAGGTTAAACGTACAATAATACAAAACAAAAGGGAAAAAGGCTTTTAAAATAATCTCCTAACAAAGCAGATTATTCATTATAAAGGTTTTTAGTTATTAGACAAGCTTTAGGATTGAAACCCCCAATGTGAAAGCAAAAGGGTGGGTCAAACAAACTCAATGCATAAAACCCTGGAAGATCTAAAAGTCATTGTGAAGAGGCTAGTTATTTAAAGATGCTGTAAGTGTTATTTGTTTATTGACATGAAATGTCCCTAGTACCTGTTAGGCCCCTGTATCACTAAAACAGGTGTTCTGAGCAATCACACCAGTGATTTTTTCTTTCCATCAAATGATATACAGTGGTGTGAAAAAGTGTTTGACCCCTTCCTGATTTCTTATTTATTTTTGCATGTTTGTCACACTTTCAGATCATCAAACAAATTTAAATATTAGTCAAAGATAACACAAGTAAACACAACATGCATTTTTTAAATGAAGGTTTTTATTAAGGGAAAGCAAAATCCAAAACTGCATGGCCCTGTTTGAAGAAGTGTTTGCCCCCCTGTTAAAACTGTGTTTATCACACCTGAGTTCAATTTCTCTAGCCACACCAAGGCCTGATTACTGCCACATCTGTTCGCAATCAAGAAATCTCTTAATAGGACCTGCCTGACAAAGTGTAGTAGACCAAAAGATCATCAAAAGCTAAATATCATGCAGAGATCCAAAGAAATTCATAAACAAATGAGAAAGGAAGTAATTGAGATCTATCAGTCTGGAAAAGGTTATAAAGCCATTTCTAAAGCTTTGGGACTGACACAAAATACAGTGAAAGCCATTATTCACAAATGGCAAAAACATGGAACAGTGGAGAACCTTCCCAGGAGTGGCCGGTCGACCAAAATTACCCCAAGAGCACAGCGACGACTCATCCAAGAGGTCACAAAGACCCCACAACAACATCCAAAGAACTGCAGGCCTCACTTGCCTCAGTTAAGGTCAGTGTTCATGGTTCCACCATAAGAAAGAGACTGGGCAACAATGGTCTGCATGGCAGAGTTCCAAGACGAAACCGCTGCTGAGCAAAAAGAACATAAAGGCTCGTCTGTTTTGCCAGAAAACATCTTGATGATTGACTTTTGGGAAAATACTCTGTGGACTGACGAGACAAAAGTTGAACTTTTTGGAAGGTGTGTGTCCCATTACGTCTGGCGTAAAAGTAACACTGCATTTCAGAAAAAGAACATCATACCAACAGTAAAATATGGTGGTGGTAGTGTGATGGTCTGGTCTGTTTTGCTGCTTCAGGACCTGGAATACTTGCTGTGATAAATGGAACCATGAAATCAGCTGTTTACCAAAAAATCCTGAAGGATAATGTCCGGCCATCAGTTTGTGACCTCAAACTCAAGCGGATTTGGGTTATGTAGCAGGACAATGATCCAAACACACCAGCAAGTCCACCTCTGAATGGCTGAAGAAAAACAAAATGAAGACTTTGGAGTGGCCTAGTCAAAGTCCTGATCTGAATCCTATTGAGATGCTGTGGCATGACCTTAAAAAGGCGGTTCATGCTCCGAAAACACTCCAATGTGGCTGAATTACAACATGCGTGGACCAAAATTCCTCCACAGCGCTGTAACAGACTCATAGCAAGTTATCGCAAACGCTTGATTGCAGTTGTTGCTGCTAATGGTGGCCCAACCAGTTATTAGGTTTACTTCTTCACACAGGGCCATGTAGTTTTGTATTTTGTTTTCCTTTAATAATAAAAACCTTCATTTAAAAACTGCATGTTGTGTTCACTTGTTTTATCTTTTACTAATATGTAAATTTGTTTGATGATCTGAAACATTAAAGTGTGACAAACATGCAAAAAAATAAGAAATCAGGAACTTTTTCACACCACTGTATATGCCATATTGTGAGTTGTTATTCTCTCAGATCTTAGCATCCAGCCTTGCTCTCCATGGAACATTTAGTTGAGAGATGAAACAATTGGTTTGAACTGGAACTTTTCAATGAATCAGTTGATTTGACTCACAAAATCGATCTGAATGATTCTCTCACAACTCATGATTCGGTTCTAAGATTCTGACTCAACACTGAACAACAATCAGAGAATAATTACTTATTTTAGTTCTTCACAACACTAATGTATGGCTCAAGTGTTTGAAAGTAATAACCTTTGTGACATTTTACACGTTTACACTTTGTAAACTACAATGATAAAAAATGGTGTTGAAAATATTTTCACTCAGCAAATAAATTTCACGAATAATTACAAAGAAACAGCAAATAAATAACACATTGAAATAGAAACACTGAAATAAGTATTTTCTTGTAAAGCGTAGCTACTCTTCGGAAATAATTTTTTACCATGTACCTCTTTAGTTATTTCGGTCTGTAGGCTTGCCTATTCGCGAAAAAATTAGTTGGGCAAGAATAATATTTCTCTATTATTCCACTTAATAATAATAATAATAGTTATAACTGTTTATTTAGACACGTTTCAAAAATTGTTATATGTAATTTTTAATGTATTATTATTATTGTCATCATTATTGCTAGGACTGCACTAAGACAGCAGTGACGCCCAGTTTGTTGGCTGCTGGTTCATCAGTGCGGCGCGCGCGGGGTGTGTGAGCGCTTGGAGACGTAGCGCTGCGCGTGGGTCGCTACGAGGGGTGTGTGCGTCCGTGACACTACTCCACAACACCGATTAGGCATCATATATCAACCTACGGCGGGTCACGGAGCATCGCATCACTCACCCTGGAAACCAACGCTCTTAAACGGCATCCGCGCAATTCTGCCATTCAATCCGTTTGAACAGCGCTCATTCGCGAATACACCCTGCTCCGGAGGTGGCTTTTAATACCGGACAATGACTCTGACCCATAGCCGGAGATAGGGATGGATCCAAGAGTGTGGAGGATGCTCGCCCTGCTCGGTGTGTTTGCAGTCTTGCTGGAGGTAAGATGCGCCTTTAGGGCTGTTCAATAATAGCGCGGAATAAATACACCTAAATGGCTTTATTACAATTGCTATCACCATGTGTGCTTTTAGCGTGTTCTTATTTGTGTTGCTTTAAGCCACTAACATTAATGCAGCATGATTTCAAAGTGCGCCTTTTGGCCAAATCTAGTTCAGCATCTTCTATCTGTCATTGTGCAATAAAACACTCACATGCTCTTTAATGGATTCAAGCAAAGCCACCTCCCTCTAATAGAGGATCTGACATGCTGTAGGGAGGAAATGTCGCTTAAAAGATACACGTTAAACATGGAGATGGAGAATTATTAGACGTTTAAATTCAGTTATTTAATAACCTTTCTTTGTTTTCTGTTTCCATTGTGAATGCACAAAGCTCAGAGCTTGCAAACCACAAGGATTCAAAAATACAACACATTGACCCATATTCTGCTGTAAGACTAATGAGTTTGATGAGCGTGCTAGAACAAAATTATTGACCCACACGCATAATGGTATTTCAGGGGATGTGGAGAAGAATTCAGTATTAGGATTGTTTGAAAAGAATGGCTGATTTCTTGGGTAATAGAGCATATCTACACTCAGGAGTCTCCAAACTCAGTTCAGCACAGAAGACAAAGAAACATCCAGTTGTGAACGATTCAGCGTAAATGCTTTGAACAAGATTTTCATTTTTATTATGGTACTAAACCGCTCCTAAATGGCTTTTTTTTAGCATATCATAAAGAAATGTACAGAGAAAGGCATGAGCGTTATTCAACAGCTAGATAATTGTACCTTCATCTCAGTTCACTTCCACTACAGAGCTGGAGTATCTTCACATCTGTTTGAGCGGTGAAACAACAGCACTATGGGAAGGAATTAATGAGTAATATGCCTGCCGTGCTCCATTAGAGACTTTATGCTCCTCTTGATTATGAAAATTTTACAGCACCAACAAATCTTTTGAAGGGCTATGCTCTTGAGATGGTGTCATACACCGGATTGATTTTATATATCTGCATGCAATTCGCAATTAGACTCCTGTGATACAAAACAGCAGCATGCCGGATGTGTGCTATAGGCTAGACATCAAGGTTGTTGTGTGCCTTCTTGTGTTTGCAGCTGTCAGTAAGACACACCTGGTCATATGTTCACTCATCTGTGCTATACTCTATTACCACAAGCTGTTTCTTATATAGGTGTCATTTGAAATGGACAGCCAAGAGTTTTCTGTTTAAATCAAGGATTTGTTTTTCTTTTTTTGATGTATATTTTGCTATTTTAGGGACAGGAACATAATCAAGGGCAGCGTCAGTCTGGCCTCAGTTGCTGCTGTGGAATGAGAATGACAGGTGCAATTATGGCCGGAACTGTCCTGAGTGTTGATATGAGCACAAATATCAGAGCGCATAACTGGAGCTTGTTATCTATATTGCAATTAGCCTTGCTGGTGATGCTAGATCCCCAGATCAGTTTATTGGTCATAAATGAATGAAGTAATCAATAGCATGTTTCCATCTACAGGCATGTTTGAAAAATGACTGTGCAGTGCAGGATAGAAACAAAGGGGTTTTAAAGGAATAGTTCATCTAAAAATGAGAAGTTGCTTAAATGTACTCCCCCTCATGCCATTCAATATGTAGATGACTTTGTTTCTTCATGGAAACATATCGTGGGGCCTTTACCATACATCAGCTGCTCACCATGGATCCGCTGGCAAGTAAATGGGTTGCTATCAAACGGGAGTCCAACAAAACAGTCCTCTAGCATAATATTGCCTTTCTGCATTCGTGTCCTAAATCAGAAGAATATGCACAGATCACCGTTTATACGAAAACATTTCTGAACAATGTGTGGTGTATTTGATGGAAGGACAACAGGGAATGAACTTTATTCACTGGAGGAGGCTTATTATGGATTAGGGAGTCTGATTGGCCCAAAGTGATTTTTAAGTTTAAAACATCTTAATGATGGATTTGTTTTCTTACAAACATCCAGCTTTTCACTTCACAAGATGGAATTGCTACCGCTGAAGTTTGTGTTGATTATTAGTGTATTATTGTGACGTTTTAGCTGTTTGAACTCGCATTCTTTATAGGAATAGTTTATTAAAAAATGAAAAATTCATTTTATTCCAAACCTGTATTATTATGTTTTTTTTGTTGTTGTTGTGGAACACAAAAGAAGTTTAACAGAATGACCTGCTCTCTTCCATGCAAAGAAAGGGCTGTCAAACTCAAAAAGTGCTCCATACGACTCATGCTGTATATTTTCCTATATAAGTCCTCTGAAGCCATAGCTCTGTGTGAGAAATGGACTGGAATTTAAGCCACTGAAAATCGTGTATTGAAAGCATTGCTTGACAACCATCAAAACTCACTGTCATTGTATGGGAAACAGCTTGGGCTTTCTGCTAAAAATAACTTATTGTGTGTAGAAAATCATACTAGTTTTGAAAGACATGAGGGTGGGTGAGTAAATGATAACAGAATTTGTATTTTTTAGGTGAACTATTCCTTTTTTTGGAGAACTGGTAAACGCTATAAAAGATATGTTCAAATATTCTTATGGGTCAGTGATGAGTGCTAGGTCAAATTTAGGATGACAAGCTTTATGGTTTCTGATGCTCAGCGAAAAATCAGTTGGGAGAACAGAGTCCAATTGGTTCTGGAAAACTCAGACTGCAAAACCCTTTACAGCCATTTTCCTGCCTCGCTGAAATCGCTCATTGCATTTCAAGTCACAGAAGCAGCTTTAGTTACTTACTGCTGCCACAATGACGCTCTATCAGCAATCCTCAGATTTCTAGGGTGTACTCAACCTTGACAGCTACCCAAATTTTAGCTGAATGGTTTGAAAACCAGTGCCAGATTTAATTAATGTATTAGTAGCTTGATTTTTCAGCTAAATATTCATATTTGAGAACCTCTGCAATTAAAGCATATTGTTTTAGCATTGTTTGCACTGAAAGTGTTTGTGGAACTGTTAGTGGTAAGTAAGGGTGAGCAATTTGTATTCACCACATATTAAATGCTAAATGTGTATATCAAATTAGTAATTGTTTTTTTTTTTTTTTTTTTTTTTTTTTGGGGAACGATAATTATTTTATGTGATCAATCATTAGGTCTCCTAAAGAAACTTCAAAAAATTAATTTCATGATTGCATGGTTCCTCTAATTAAAAACAAATCACCCATTAAAGCCACTTCATATACAGATTGAATTTAAACCCCATATCCATATCTTCCATATCCATATCTTATTCACATCCCAGTCCTGTCTTTCATTGTAAGACAGCAGTTACTTTTAAAGATTAAAATACTAACTCATCTGCTAATTGCACTTCAGTAGCAGTGCAGAACAAAAGTGGGGGGAGGGGGGGAAAAAACACAGAAATAAAATGTCAGTTAAAATATTAACAGATATTATCTTGCTTCCCTGTCAGAAGTGACTCTCACAGCTTACTTTGAGGCAGGCAGAAGGGTAGGCAGAAACAGAACGTACCGCTGTTCAAATGTGTCACGTCTAAAAAGATACAACTTCACTTTTCCAGAAAAACAGACACTTTAGTGTTCTGAACAAATCAGTTCATAATTCTGTCAGCTTTCTGCATTTGAACTCGTTTCCCTTTTCCCTCCCTGCAGGTGAATGGTGATGACAACTACCTGAATGCAGTGCAGAATACAGGTGAGTCAATATACGAGTCCTCTCTGTTTTAGATCCCATTTTCACCTGGTATTAACATTCATGTCTGAAGATCCTATACAGGATCCAAAACATTTTGTGATCACTCAAACCACATTCAAAGGTGGTCAAAAATGCATGGGACTCCACTGCATTTGTAGTGTAAATGCTAATCAATCCTGTTGAGTCTCGGATAACATTAAAGAACTGGCTTCTTATCTGTCAACGACTGTGCTAAAATAAGTTTTACATTTTGTTTCTGACTTAAAAGAGAATAATTGTTAAAAAATGGAAACACATATGAATAAATTGTCTGGTGTATGCAGCGACAGATAATTTGCTTTGCATAAATGCATATGCTAAATGAATAAATGTAGATCATAAAGCATCTTAAGTTAATTTAGTACAAGCATAGTACAAAAATAACTCCGCATTTTGCTCAGAACGTAAGCTTTGGAAGCTTCTGCTTAACTTAAGAGAAACAATCATAGGAGACTGAAAGTCATTAAATCTATTCACAAACAAAGAGACTGTCATGTTTCAAAACATATCACAATATTTATATAGCAAATTATTTGTTTATTGTTCACCAGAGATATTGATCTGGACATTCTTTTTTCTCAAAGCCAACATGAAATTGGAATTCTGTTTACCTTGCTCAATGTTCCTGATCTTTCTGTGAATGACTGATCGCTGGATACTGTTCTAAAGAGAAAAGTTTGTCTTTGTAATATCAAATCTAAATATAATAACTAACTTTTGCTCTGAAATGACTTCCCTTTTCCACTGATATCACTTGGCCACTCAGTTTATATAAAAGAGACAAAAAGGTGTTTTTGAGCATCAAAACAATAAAAGTTTAAAACAGCTTTAAATTGAGTCCCCCTCTAGAAAAAGTTGCATTAAACCAATTGCAGACCTTTCTAGTTCAAAATGAGATCTTTGAGAAATTTCAGTCAGGGTTTAAAGCAAGTCATCGTACAGAAACGGCCTTGTTGAAAGTTTTAAATTATATTTTTATTTTGATTGATTCAGGCAGCTCAGTGGTTTTAGTTTTACTAGATCACAGTGCAGCATTTGACACCACTGATCACAATATTCTTGTCTCTCATCTAGAAAAGATAGTGGAAATCCGGGGTATGGCACTTGAGTGGTTCAAATCCTTTCTTTTTAATAGGACGTTTTCAGTCCATTTTGGTCAACATTACTCTAAACCTGCCCCATTATCTAGTGGAGTTCCACAAGGATCCATTCTCGGCCCAGTCTTGTTTCATAAGCATGGAGTATATTTTCATTGTTACGCAGATGACACTCAGGTGTATCTACCTTTGCAGAAACAGGATAAAAGCTCTTTTGAGTCACTATTGAGTTGTTTACATGAAGTTAAATCTTGGATGTCACAATATTATCTGAATTTGAATGAAAGCAAAACTGAAATTATCTGGTTCAGGGCTCCTGACACCCAAAACTCTTTTGACTTGAGCAATTTAGCTCCCTTCTATAAATTTGTGGTGAAGAACCTTGGTGTCCAATTTGATAGTTCTTTGAAATTTGATAAACTGATCAACTCTGTGGTCAAATCTTATTTCTTCTATTTAAGATCAATAGCAAAAGTTAAACCGTTTCTGTCCTCTAGTGATTTTGAAAGGATTATTCATGCTTTTATTTCTGTAAAACTGGATTACTGTAACTCACTGCATGTGGGTATTAGCCTAGTATTGTTAAATCGTCTTCAATTGGTTCAAAATGCGGCTGCTAGGTTTTTAACAGGTACTCATAAAAAACAGCATGTGACACAGATTTTAGCATCACTTCAGTGGTTGCCAATACAGTACAGAATTGATTTTAAACTAGTCATTGTTGTATATAAAGCATTGCATAATTTGGCCACTAAACCTTATTTAGTGGATCTCCTTCGTATATACAAACCGCCCATGATCCTAGACATTCCAAGGACTAGATTGAAATTGAGTGGTGACCGGGCATTTGCAGTAGCAGCTCCGAAGCGCTGGAATAAGCTACCTCTACATCTC
>JADLZN010011948.1:0-10893 GCA_018155175.1 Sinocyclocheilus anophthalmus | reverse complement strand
GTTTTTTTTTTTCTGTTTTGTAGTGAGTTTTTCATTTTGAGCCCTTCTCTCTCAGAATTGCGGACATTTTTACTTAAATGATATTGTTCTTTGTGCGAACATTTCCAGATTACTCCAGAACAAAGTGAAGAGTGGAGGTGAATGCAGACATAGGCTACTGGGCGGCGGCGATCAACTGATAGCTAACGAGCCATTCGCGAGTCTACACCGGGTCCAAAAATTGTACATGTGCTACACTGGAATACCGCGACCTGTATCTTATATTTTGAAAGTTGGAACCGGGGCCGGGCAGAGAACCGAGGAAATGTCAAAATGTCTACCGTGAACCGAATGCGGAAGTTCACATTATTGAAAGGGATGGACACGAACCTTGCCGAGGAAGTCACAGGACGGATGCGAGCCCATCAGGGCAGCATATTCACAGCCAAATTGCTATAAACATAAGCGATAAACAAGTGAGGAAAAAGTAAAACTTTGAGTATTACCGAAGATGCTAAATAGCCTTGGATCAGATGGATGCATAGTGATGGGCGATACCACTTATTTTGTTTTAGATACGATACCGATATTTTTCAAGGTAGTATTGTCGATATCGATACCAATTCGATACTTCTGAACTAAACTTTTAAAATAGGAAGTTTATTAAATTATTAAATTACTAAGAATAAAATAGGTAATGACACCCACTTAACTTTATATTTGAAATGCATTTTAACATTCAATACACCTTAACTGCAACTTACTAGGTTATATTTTTGTTTACACATGGTTCAAAGACTGTTTTGGTGTACACCATGATTCAAAATCATTATAAAGACGCCACACGTTGAACTATGGTCCCTTAGTAAGACCGTGGTCATTTCGTAAGGGACTGGCAGTGACAGGCTGTTGCATCCATAAAGTGCAAACTTTTTGTTCTGACAGTGTATGATTTTTATTAACATTACAGAATAGAACATGAAATACAATATTATCTTTCAATGTTCAATTTAAATAAATGTAATTCCACAAACTATGTAGGCTACAATTTCAATTTGTTTATTGTGAAATAACTCCTTCTGTCCTCTGATAAGCATTGTTCAGGGCTGCCATTCCCAAAAGCTTTAAATCTTTCTTATGATACTTTTGGCAAACGCATCCCCATTTGAAGGCACGGGCAGAAGAAGTGAGACTGTGAACGCTCTCGGGGAGGATAAGTTCTGGTCTGCAAACAATGGGTGTTATAGCTGCACGCAGGACAAATAGTTCTATCCTACACAATTACTCGCTAACAAAGTTTATTCGTCCAATTCAATGCATATTGTACAATTTTGTTTGTTTGTTAAGTTAACAAAATCACTGGTAAATAAAACAGACCTTAGTGTCGATTTTTTTTGTTTGAGTATCGATACTTTCGATACTAGCACTCACAGTATCGATTATATCTGATACTTCGGATCGATACGCCACATCCCAATGAAGCAATGCGTCCTTGCCAAGAAGTTCCATCCGCGGGTATCCGCTCTTGCCAAATGTGAAAAGCGTAACCACTTATGTAGTTCTGAGTAGTGTCACAAAAAAGTCACTTGTGTCCCCCCCCCAAACGGTGTGGTGGGGACGGAGACCAAGACTGCGATTTGCAGTTTTGCATTGTTTTGGTCTCGAGTCAACTTGCATAATTAAGTTAGACGTTGCAATAGGGATTATAATAAGACGTTTTTGCTTCGTCCAGTGCCATGGTGTGACGTTAGCTTTCCTTATTTGCGTATCGTCTCTGCAGCTCTCCCTGCAGCAAAAATAGATATAACAACAAGGACAGGATTTCAGTACATAATATTATTAAAAAGAAATAATCACAAATACACTATGATCAGCTCGGTGAAGGTATCGCATTATCCCCTTGTGCCGTGGCATTAAGCATCCGCCACCCTGCTTCTGCTAGAATGCGTCGCTGCGCGTGCTTCCCACCATCACCACCAACTTCTTTCCAAATTACCGATCATCAGACTTTTCTCATCCTAATTGTACAAGTTGAAAGTTACAAAACAACACACGCACAGTGCTGACTGACTCTGATAACAGACGGGTGTTCTCCAAGTCCGATCGACTCGGGTATTACACACAATGTTAAACAGACCAGGAACCCGAAGCAGTAGATTGGGACCCGACCCGGACCCGGCTGACCATTTAAAATATAGCCCCGAACCAGTACGGATCCCGGGTCGGGTCCCAGGTCCTCCGTGTAGACTTCTAGTGCACATATCGTTCAAATGTCAAAACTCACAATTAAGGCAGATGTATACACAACTCACATTTGAATTTTGTTTGCACTCCTCAGCATGTAATCCCAACATTTGCAGTGGCATGGTAGTATTACAGGTGACACAGGGCACCTTTGGCATCTTTGCAAATTCAGCTGAATTGTAGGGAAGAGGCTGGGTGTCCAGCTCCGCCTGAAGGGGCACCAAAAAAAGGAATTTTTTTGCCAGTTTGAGACAGACCGGATTTGCCGACCAGAGTAACCCTCTGTGTCCATGGAGATTAGGGTCATTCTTCTCTGGCCACTTCCTCCTACAACAGTATTTGTATGTAGATAATGAATGGATCCTAATTGGCAGATAATCTTAACTGTAGTGAACTGAGCTCTTCAAACAAGCTCAAAATCCCCATATTTACCAGTTGCTTTATATAACATCCAACGTCCTTGAAGAGGACGAAGTTTGGGGAACTCTTCCTCCATAAGTGTTACTATCTATAAATGGGAAATACATGAAAAGTCAAACATAAGATTTCAAATGTACACCAGGTAATAAAAAGAATTGCAACATTGCATATAGCTTTTTGAATGCACAAAAACACAAATATACCAAATCATCAGCCATATAAGCACTTACATCATCATATTTGCAGTCCTCTGCTATGGTTTCCACTTTTTTCCCTAACCCCGCCTGAGCCAGTTAGGGTTGTGGGTGAAGGAAGAACACAAACTGTGAGGTCTGTAAATTTGATAGGCGGCGCTGCCCAGGTAAACCGCCCCTTTCCTCTCTTCGCCTCAGTTTTGAACAAAACATGTTTGGAAACTGTCTAAGAAAATGCAAGTAAATAACAGCATTCAGAAGTATGAAGTGGCATTGAGTACAGAATGAGTGGTATTACACTATAATTCTAAAGTTATATTGTCAAAATTGTACAAAACGAACAGAACTTTAAATAATTTGTTATAATTCTACCTCTTTAACGCCTGGTTCACTCTGGCAGAAGTTTCAGTGATGGTGTTCAAAGGCTGGACTGTGCTGTTGCTAGAGGGAGTAATAGTGCTGAGAGAGGCACGTGGAGAGGGCCTGACGGGTGTTGTGTCCTGCTGACATCTCCCTAGATATGGCACTTACAAGAGCCTGAGCCATACTACAGTGTTCTATAAAAAACAAAATGTATATGAATTATACATGTACTTAACAATTTAACACAGAAATATGACACAATGCATTTCAGTAAACTTTTACCCTAAGCCAAGTTTAAAACCATGTTAAGGTGTATAATTGTTATACAGTGGTGGCCAAAATTATTAGAACAGTAGTATTTTCAGCAGCTAAAAATGGGTTTAAGTTAGTTATTTCGATCTTTTGCTGTAGTGTGTCAGCAGGAGAGATTATAAGATACACTTCAAGCATTCATTTAGCAGAATTAAAGTGTGGAGCACAAACCATTCACGGAATTATACAGAGATCTTGCTGCGTTCAAGTCCTCCTGGGACGTTCGTACTTACGAGTTGATAATTGCAATAACGACCGCGGTGCGTTCAAGTCACTTTGCTCGAAACAATATGGCGATTTACTTTTTTTTTCTCCATAAAATTCAACGATTATTTTTACTTTACATCTACAAAATGATGAGAATATAAAAGAATGGTAAGTAGCGTCATGAATAAAAACAGAAAAAAGCAAAAACACAATTTATGAAGGTGATGTAAACTGAATCATTATATGTTCTTAGATTTCTACAATACAATTAATATTGATAGTACCACATTATTTTTGTAAGTAGAAAATAAAAACTATATAAATTTTATTAATTTCAAAAATTTACCCTTGACAGCTGCTGCATAAGTAGTCTTTGGAATGCGTGGTCCAGTTGCATCCGACACGTTTTTTTTTCTTTTTTTCCTCCCCACTAACAGTCCCCAAACTAGGAAAATCGGGGCATAAAGAAAATGTCGATTCTTTTCCCATCGTAAGTAACGGTCTGTGGCTTGGGCGCTTTACATGTGCGTTTAACTCGTTAGAAACGCTCTATTCTTATAACGACTTTGATACGCACCATCTGAGCGTGTCATCATCAGCGTCTGCGAATAACAGTGAAGAAATGCAAAACCGCGACAGACTCCAATCGCAGAAGACACGGTTCTCACCGGAGACGCTTCAAGAAACTCTGCAAAGCTACCTAAGAAACTTCGATCAAGTGCACCGCGGGCAAAAGGAGCTTTAAACACCAAGGATGTCACACCAAATGATTGATTCATTTAGGTATAGAAGTTAATTGATAAAGAAAATTATTTGACAGCATCCTTCATTTAACGGCATTTTTCCAAACAAGCGCCTAAAACTTTAACCCTTACTGTAGCTTGCCGGTAGCAGGGAGACGTCTGCCACAGGTTATGGATGGTTGTCTCAGTTTGTTCTGTTTTCCTGTTATTCCAGAACGACGCTGCTGATCAGATCAGATCTCTGTGTTGGAGCAAACAAAAATCTCACTGGATCATTACAATTAAAGGGAAGAAATGACTTTTGGGCAGGTAACTGAATTTCTACTACCACATGACAGGGACAAAACTATGAGAAATAACGGGTACACTTACTGAAGGGGTGTGATAAGATGACATGACACTTCACAATCATGAAAGACACCTTTAATCATGGACCTGACACCTCATAATCCACTGACCTGGACACCGCTTCAGATCAGACATGACACTCATTAATCAGACATGAGCACTTCCATAATATGCCGAACGTAGAATAGGAAGGTTTTTATGCAGTTATGACAACTCTCAAAGTGTAATTCGCTCAGTTATGTACATTTTTAAGGCAAAAGATGACAGTTGAGAGTGTCAGGGGAGGGGCTATGGTTAGGGGTAAGGTTAGGGTTAGGTCAAATAATTGTCATATTTGCATTAAAAATTACATACCTGAGCGAATGACACTTAATGACAGTAGTCATAAACATGCATAAAAAAACCTTAATATTCATGACATGTGTCATGATTATGTAGGGTCATGTAAGGATTATGAAGGTGTCATGTCAGTCTTATGCACACCCTTCAAGAGAGTACAGCACCGAAATAACTAACTTAAAATCATTTTTAGCTGCTGAAAATACTACTGTTCTAATCATTCTGGCCACCACTGTGGTTTTCCTCCTGATCCTACTAGGCCTATTCTTTCATGGAGAATCTGGGAACAAGTCACGCTGTATAACGTACATCATCAATTTAAATTAGGCTGCATTCCCTACTATGATAGTACTGCTACAAATGACAAAAAAAACCAACACTGAGCGTTAATAAAATATGGTACCATCTTGTACTTACAGCAGTTGAAGTCGTTGTTGGAACTGATTGTCCCATGACGTTAACGTTGTGTATCTCGACTGCTCAAAATCTAGATTAAACTCCAATCTCGGGGGCGTGAGTCGCGTGACGTGACTACTCTATTTACATGGTAAATATTATAAAGTAACTGAAAAAGACAAAAGCTAATTCATATAATAATACATAACAAGCCTGATACAACTAAAAAAAAAAGTTTAATTGTTTTTTTCCCCCCAACTAGATAAAGTTGAAGTCTGCCAGCTCTGTACTGCGACTGCCACCTAGTGGTAGCTGCCTGCCTTGCCTTTCTCTTTTTTCGGAGACTATGTCTAGTCCCGCCACACCGTTTGAGGAAAAATAGCCACCAAATGTAACCCTTACAAATGTAAGGGTTCTACAAACTATTTTAGTCATTATACATACCACTGCATACTTTTTCAATTATAAAATAATAGACCGCCATCTTAGACATTGTATAGTTTGATTTATTTGAGCACTAGAGAAAACAATAAGAATAATTTTGAGTAATTTAAAAAAAAAAAAAATAAAATTAGCCTTGTATGTCACGTCATACTCGGATTTGACAGAACAGCATTCCACTGATGCTGGTCTACAGTCAGTAATAACACGCTGATGGCCGGTCATACAGATGGCCGGCCATATATTCAGTCGTCACACTCTTATGGCCCTCAAAGGACACATCACAAGATAGCTGCCTACAGAGAAGTAATCACACACTGATGTGCGCTCATACAGATGGTAATCATGCAGATACGGCGACATTCAACATTTTTCTGTGTGAGTGTGGGGAAATGAAGGAAAAAAAAATATTACGTATGCAAAAAGCCGATTCGCCCAAGTATCCCCCCAGGGCGTCAGAAGAGAGCGCCAGAATTCCAAATAAACAAGGGATTTCCCATCTCTTTTACTTTTTGTTTAACTTTTCTCTTCTATTTGCAGGACACTGTATGCTACCACAACACATGTGTTTTATACACCAAAAGTGCCAGTTATTTTTGAGCCACGTTATCCATAACCGGATACAGAGACATAACTCCCCGAATAAAATGAGACGTAAAACAAAGGAATAACCATCCCATATTACAGCGTATTGTTTCGTGGAATACAGGTGCTCTATGGGAGTGTTACAGTGCCATACCTTTGTAAACCGGGATTACAGCAGTGATGCGTTTTTTTTTTTTTTATGACTAGTTTACGGGATGAATCTGGTACGTACTGTGTTTTTATTATGCATGTTTTGATGTGTACTACTTGCACAAATTTAGCAAATACATTCTTTATAAGCTTTCCATTGAAAAACAGCGATCTATCGTCTATCGATCTTTAGAGTGATATATAGTTTGTCGAGATTAATTATGTCGCTTTTTATTTAATCTATTTGTAAACATTGACATGCAAACAAAGAGCGTTCAGTGCGCTGGCATCCAGGTGTGGGGTAACAGGTTAAACGTTCACTCAAAACAGTGGACCATTAGTATTCTATTATAGAGATGCTTACTGTTTTTTTTTTTTTTTTTAAAAAAGGAACGCCAATAAAAGGTCAATGTTCCCATTGGGGATAATTCAACCAGAGATGGAGTTAGTTGTGCCTAGTCGTGTGAGTAAGGCCAAGTCCAGTCAATGATTACCCATAGACCCTCCCCTTTCACACTCCCCCTCGTTTCGGTGTTCAGTGAAGGGGTAGGGATGTTTCGACTCTCTTGGGCTGGAGGGGTAGGGAAGGGGAAAGGCCAGACAGCCCTCCAACGAGAATTTCGGGGACCACTCTACAGACACGTGGAGGGTGAGACATTATTCTGTAAGCGTCAAACCGGCTTCAAGCTGCCAACAGAAGCGTCCAGAAGCACAATCAAAAGACACTAAATGTAAGCCTTTTTTGGGAATTAAAAGATTTACACCGCCAGTCTCATTGTTTCTCTACTTTCAAACGGGAGATCATCTTCTGGTCAATGTACTCAACGAAACTTGTTATTGCCAAAAACAGAAAAATTGCTAACGTCATATCATTACAGAATGCACGATAGTGCCACAACATATCAGGGCTAAATGACAGGGCGGCTAACCCCAATCGCCTGAGGGGGAGATAAGTTATATAGATCACTTAAACACTTTTCTCAAATATTGCAATTCGAGAGCGAGGAAGAGAGAGAGAGAGGAGAGAGGATGAAAGTTGCGTTCTTTAGAGGCGAGAGGAGTTGACTTCAAAAACAAGCCGATTTATCTATGTTGCTGGAACATATAAGAGCGATTCAGTATAACTATTAATAAAAGTCGTGGTAGGCAGCGCGGTTGATCGGAGTTTCTTTCTCCTGGATGTGTGAGCTGCGAGATCTCTGATATGTGTGTGCGTGTGTGTCATTAAGCAGCGCATTAATATAGAACGATAATTAAAGGCTCTAATTCACACCAGCATAGGTGTGTGTATTGACAGATTGAGGGTGTGACGGAAGTAGTATTTAGGGTGTGCCACATCTTAGGGGATATATTTTCAACCCTACCCTTGACACTCTGTTTCAAGGGACAAGGGGAAGGGGTAGGCGGAGGTAGGGGTAGGGGGAGGGAAAGGGGTATAAAATAGAATTGGGATTGGGCCTAAGTCTCAAAGTTCAGTACCTTTGAGTTGACAGTTTGGACTTGAATTTAAGTACAATCCAGGATGACTCTGGTTTTGGGATAGAGAGCTTTAAAATACTCTGACATAAGTTCATCAACTGCAGCTCTACTTGGGCAAATTATTTGTACTTCATGCTGGGGAGTCTGCCAATATGGCCAAGTAACACAGATTCGACTGACTGTACTTTGCGAAACATTAAAATGCAGAGCAAGGTCTTGTTCAAGAAGGCCCAGTCTAATCTGGCAAAGAAACATGAAAAACTGATTAAACAGCGAGAAATGTTGTGCCTGGAATCCAACCCTCCAGTGTGTGTTGGTTGGTTGCACTAATTCTTTGCACTTGAGCCCATGAGGCCATGCTCTGTGCTGTGGGCCGTAGAGCCAGGAAAACGGCTCTTAAATGTGTCATAGTCAGAGAACCCAGTGTAAAACTGGACGAGTTTTGGATTACCCATAAAATTCTGAATACCAAACTGATGACTTTTGAGAGCTTCATTTTCCGCAGACAGACAAGTAATTTCCTCCCGTGCAGCCACAAGCTGCTCCTCAGTAGTCATGGGTTCCACACAGTAGTCGTGATCAGTGTTTGGCATCTCTGTGACATGAATAGATTGAGAGAGAGACAGAGAGAGGGCAAGTGAGAGAGTTGAATTTACACACATATTCTATATTCATATGCCCAGTTTATTGCTCACTTGATGCATTCATCTACACATTCATTTTCTATGATAGATTCTACTAACTAGTCTTTGTTGCTTGGTCCATCATTTGTAGAGCTGCAGAGAAAGAAGAGAACATTGAGACCCAGACATGTAATAATATTACATACAGTTGGTTGGACAAAATAATGTGAACACCCATTATTATAGGGGTTAATATAATTTGTGTGATTATAAAGTGTTGTAAAAGTATACAGTTCATGGTGGGGCCCCTCTCTGACCACAATAGTGAACAATTTTGCTATAATAATTGTGTATATTATATATATATATATATATATGTATATAGTTTGCTACATTTTGATTGGATCTTGGTTGACTAACATAAGCAAACTGTCCAATGCCATCAGATAAAGAATGCTAGGACACAGCCGACACCTCTTTAAGGGGCCATAAGAAGACCTTTGGTATCAAACCAGGAAGGAAGCCTTCTCTTGGTCAAAATGCAGTTTCTGCCAGCCACTCCACCAGAGACTGATCCCTAAGTTTGCCTGTGACCGAGAGGTGCCATAAAAATGTCTTTAGGCTCCAACGCAGCAGCTATGGGTGAAACAAAGAGAGCTCAACACATCCAGTCCTATACCATTATAACAGTTTTCTAAACCTTAAAGATGCAAACTTCAACACAGATAGCTTCTAGATACTGCGCCTTTTTTATATTTATTCAGAGAAATAAGTATTCTCAGTGACAGCTATGTGTAGTGCAACATCTTACACAAACTCAGCTGTGTCGGTGCCGATAGCCTTGTGGGCAGCATGCCCTATAGCACGTGGTGCTCCCGGTTCATATTGAGGACTTTCCCGATCCCGCCCCCCTCCTCTCTCCCCCTTTCTACCTGGCAGCTCTAGGCTGTCCTATCATAATAAAGGCAAAAACGGCAAAAATAAACCTTAAAAAAAATTCTTACTAAGTTACACAAACTAAGCTGTTAATAGACAAATGAATGCATGCATGACAGTTCAATGTTTTTCCATTATGGTTGGACTTGATGCATTTGTAACTGTGAGGAATTAGTTTTAGCTCAGGTTTTCGGAGGGAATTCGAATATGAAGATTCAAAATCAACCCGATTGAACTGATTCCAAATTTGATAGTTTACACTTTATCAACTGTTCGTCCAGCGAGACGTTAACGTCTGTGTATCTTAACAATTTGAATATTTGTATTATCCCTGGCCAAAGGTTAATACATGCTAGTGATAATTTATAAGCTACGAGCTAGGTACCCTGATAGCAACAGACTCCGGGGCGGATCCGCCCTCAAGTCGGCAGCTCCGCTGTACTGTCAGACTCTGTTCAGTCATTCGCCCAGATTATGCCCCGCCTCCGGACAGCGCACTGTCAGTTAGCGGACTCATTATGGACACTGCGCGGATTCTCAACCCAAACTCAGGTTTTTGGGGGGGGGGTTACCGGTGCCGTGATGTCTCAGAAATCCTCCTCAGAGTGGAGAAGCCGCGGCCGGCCAGGTTGAAGAAGACTGAACTCGATAAGAATACTTTTAAAATATGCTTTATTTGTACATTTGCCAGTAACATTAAGGTTAATAAAGTTGTTAATTGCTTTGTTGTAGTTTTTAATTTTTGAAATTGCGTTGTGGAATGTCCAGTTAAGGTTAGCTCTGTAGCATTATTAGCGTTATCATAGATTTGAGTACGTTAATAATAGGCCTATTTGGATGGGATCCGGCTTTTAGTCGTATATGTAACGTTAGGTAATTTTTCACCCCTCTTCAGGAATAACTGCAGGTGAGAATAAACTTATTTTTTCCATTTAATTTGGTTCTAGAATATTAGTTCAAGTCTATTTTAATTTATATTTCGACAAATATATTCCCCACCTCTCCTCGTGATGTTGTTTTAGTACATATGAATTAAACTAGCGGACTCATTACGGAGGCTGGGCGGATTCGCAATCCGAACACGCTTTTTTCTAACAGTCGCTTTAAAATCAAATCCTCCTCAGAGTGGTGAAG
>JADLZN010011947.1:0-70393 GCA_018155175.1 Sinocyclocheilus anophthalmus | reverse complement strand
TCTGGCGTATGAATTTTTGGGGTGATGGGGCGAGAATCCTTGACTGGCTCTGTGAGAGCAGACATAGAAACAGCTTCCTGCAGTCGTCTCTCTTCTATTTGTGCCAGTGGGATCTCTAGAGGTGCTCCCATCCGTCGGTGCAGGGGCATGGGCTCTGAATCACCCTGGCTGAAGGAAGCACTCTTGCGGAGTATCTTGGTCTTTGGGATTTCCTTCCTCTCTAGTAGACGTCGCATAATGCCTGCTCTACACAATGGAGGTTCACGCGAGAAAAAAAAAAAAAAAAAAAAAAAAAAACGCGCTCAGGCAAATAGAGACTTCTCATCCCCCATTCGCCTATACGTCCTCGCGAGCATGGTTTCCCGGATCCTGTCGGCGGGTCCCCATCTTGTCGTCCTCATCAAGCCACCCCTGAGAAGTCTCTGCCTCATAAGTTCCAATTTCAGGGCATAGTCTTCCTGGCTCAGCTTTGCAGCTCCTGGACTTGGGCTTCTCCTTGGAAGCTCCATAGATACTGACTTTTGTAGAATTCTACTTCCATCAGTAGAGCTTTCTTCTGTGCCCTCCTCTGGTTTGATGTGGAGCTGTAGGGCACTGTCAGCCGAGCTCCCTCTGCGCAACTCTCCTCTGCGACGTGCTCCCTCTGGCTCATCTGACTCCATGCTTGAACCTCTGCGCATTGGTCTCTTTGCGTGTTCTGCTCTTTTGGCCAATTCTGCTGGTTCTTCATCAGATGAGCCTTTTTCATCATCTTGTGTTGACCTCTTCCTGGCTCTACCCCTAGCAGCTGCATCTCCACCCTCTTTCTCTGACATCTCCACTTCCATGGGCTCTGACTTATGATGGCTTGAAGCAGGCCTCTCAGCATTTCCATTCGGTCTACCTGTCATTTCATCATCCCCTACAATTTCAGTCAGTGACATTCTAGAACCTGAGAATTCCATGTTAATGGGCATTGGGATAAAAGGCAGCTCATCAATGTCTTCATCTGAATCTGAAGATGATGATGGTGGTGAGCCTTGTTTCAGATGTCGTGGAACAGCAATGGAAATATGGCTGGAGGAGTCATCCAGTAACTCGGGTATAGACCTCGTCATCATCTTAGATTTATAGCTGATAAGGGATCGCTAAAAGAGATATGTGAGCATTGTTACAATGACATACTAAAATAATCTATAATGTATTAAGCACTGAACAAAAGTCATTAAAATTATCTTACCTGCCATTTTCTTCTGGACAACACTGTTGGGGTGTGACTCTGTGCTGATGCTCTTACCCTTATTCAGGGTCTAAAAGAATGAAATATGTATTTTAACAATCACGGTAAATAACTTTTTCCATGAAATACTTTGATCTAAAATGTTTAAAACTTAAATTAACTTGATGATGCTGTATTAGTTTAAATAACATATTTGGATAGCCATGGGTCTAAAGGAGCATTTCTTTACTCTTCTACTCTGTCGTTACCTTGAACCAGGGGTGCCGAAGACATTCATTAGCATCGGGTCTCCTGCAGATAAAACAACATTAAACAAATTGCCAGTTAACACAAAGCGCTCATAGCAGTAGAAATCATTTTCTCTACAATAAATTATCAACAGTGTGGTGTGGTGCTGCAGATAAGCACCGTAGATTCCACTTACAATCTATCAGCCACCAGCAGTTTAATGACGAATCCCTTAGCTTCATGGCAGAGGTCGGTAAACATGCTTTCTTCAAAAGCTACATTATAGTTCCTGATGTTGAGAACAGAACTGCGGTCGTTTTCTCCAGCGAAAGGAGAAACTCCAGTGAGACTGCAAAATAGAGTTGTTTGTTGAAGTCTAACTGAAGATACTGTATTAGTGATGAACATTCTAAGTAAACATATATTTTTATAATATACAACTGCATAACACTAAGCTAAAAAAAATTAACATCATATAATGTAAAATTACATAGATATTTTTATTCTAATAGACACAATTGAAATAATCCTACCATAAGTATGTTAGAACTCCAACAGGCCTGTAAGAAAAAAAAGTTGAATTGTGAGGCACTAATGTATTCATGATACTTTAGAGGCTGCATACAGATTTGTTCAAGAGCTGTTTTGTGATGGAGTGACCAGGTGCATTACCAGATGTCCGTTGCCTTGGAGACGGGTGTCTGGTTAACAATCTCTGGGGCGACAAATTCTGGAGTGCCATATTTGCAGTACTGTGCCTCATCAGGCGTGAACTTTACAGCATTTCCAAAATCACATATGCGGATCTGATCACTACTAGGGTCTGCCATGAGGATATTATCAGGCTGAGCAGAAAAAAGAGGAGTCTAGTCAACACATCGTTTCCTTACCGTGATTATTCCTTACTTATGGAAGTAAATGGTAATGACAGCAAATTACATAACATTTACCTTTATGTCTAGATGAAGTATATCATGCTGATGAAGATAGCTAATACCCTCCAACAGCTGCCTCACACTGGATCGGATCTGCAGTAAATAATTCAGACAGTTTAGGGACACACGTCACTTTTGCTAGTCCTGTCCCTACAGAAATTCTTAAAATAATACATTCTTCATCCTCTCGATAACTAGGAGATGCAAAGACAAATGGCCCACGACAAACCAAATGTGACAATAGTCTGCTCAAACATTTGAAACTTTTCTGGTCACTTTGAAAAATCAAACTGGTTCACCCACCTCTGACTCCATTACTGTTGATTTCTTTGTAAGCCTTTCGAGAAGCTCCTCATGGCATCTTTACACATTGTCAAGGACAATCACAGTGATGGGGCAAAGCTTGTGATCAACTCATCATCACTACAACATGTGAGAGGAAGTTGTAATTGTGCCAGATTGGATGTGAGATAGTTATACAGATAGTTATCACAAGTGAAAATGCATCTATTTTACACACCATTTCATTTAAAAAATTGTTTTCATCGCAAATTATAATCACAACAGTTTAAGTTCAGTGTTCAAATAAAAAAAATTAACATGTCTTAATATTTGGTTTGTTTTTCTTTTGCAGTCTAGAAATAGTGCAGACACTTTTGTGTTTTCAATTTTTCAAAAGCCTAAAACTTTCTGATCAAATTTGATTTGAGTTCCAGACTTTTAGACTCCACTGTGTGATTATATCAATTTAAGTGCATGTTTTATGTAAGATGTCCTTTCTTTGTGTATCTTCCCAAGAGACATTGCCCTGAAGGACACATAAGCCAACTATTTGTGACAGTCAAAGCACAGATGGACTGAAGCAATACACACCGGAACGATTCTAAGGCAGGTGTGAATATAGAGTACAGATTACACAATCATCTGTAGCAACTATCAGCGCAGAAGGGCACTATTCATCTGTACGTCTGACTCACAATGAACTACAAGATGATAGTTCATCATGACAAACTTTGAATGTCACAGAGTTCAAAATAAAACTTCATTTAATTAAACTGGCCGGCGATCCTTAAAGCTCTCAGAGAAGTTAAAGGATACAGCTCTGTAATGATGATAACAGCATTCTTCTTCTCGAAGGCATCGTGAAAGTAGAGGATCCTCTCATGGTCTAGATGAGACAGGATGTTCAGCTCTCTCAGAGCGGAGGCCTTCCGTTTAGCCCGAGCGGAAATGAACTTGGCTGCATATTCAATCTTTCCCGCTTTCTGTATCACTCGTTTCACATATGAGAACGCCCCTCTAAGGAAAGAACATTTCTCATCAAATCATAGAAAATAGAACATTTGTTCGGGGGAAAAAAGGTGAACGGTGTTTTAACAGGTGTCAACAGCAAACTAACTGATAATCAGTGGAGCAATAGCATAATTCAGCCAATGAAAAGAATATATGAATGCTTATTTAATTTAAAAGTGAAGTGTATGTCACGATTTCTTTGCATGTCACTAGCAGCACAGCAATTACACTCTTCACTTTTAAAAATGACAAATCTAACTGAATATAGATTTACTGCAATTCACAGTAACATGACTATGTAATACCTATTTATTGTGTTACTGCAAATGGGTGTTTTACTGCTATTTTTCCTGTTTCATTGGAGTTTCTTGCACAATACCAGTCCATCAGTTAACTCTGCTCTTACCCCCATACTGTAGTGTAATTGTGTTCACCTTGTCTCACTGTAGGCAATACTGTGTGTTTAATAATAGCTCTGTTCCAAAACAAGTGAATTTCCTTGCCATTCGTGACTGTGATTTGGTAAAACAATTATTACAACAACCTTATTACTAATTAATTTCAATAGCATGTGCTAATCTAGGATCTGACTATTTTCAATAGGGGACCTCCTAAAAATACCATTCAAAAGATTGGGGTCAGTATTTATTTTATTCCCAATTGTAAGTCGCTTTGGACAAAAAGGCGGCTGCAAACGGACTAATGTAAATGTAGTTATTGACCAAGACGATAGCGATTCATCCAGGAGCAAACGATCACAGGGACAGACATGTATCAATCTACGGTTTACCTAGAAATTACCAGTAAGTACACAACTATTTCAACCCCGATAAAAGAAAAAAACGTTCTGGACACCAAGCAGTATAAGGCAAGATTTCTTGAAGGTCATGTACACCGAGATTGAGCAATGGCTGCTGAAAAATCCCTTTTGTCCATCACAATTACATTCCATTGTAAAATATATTAACTTGAAAAAGAAGAGTTTGAAGCACAGTTTTGTACTGTATTTTGATCATAACTCCAGCCTTGTGAGGCATAGGATACTTTCAAAATATAAAATCTTATCTACCCAAAACTTTTAAACGGTAGTGTACATACAGACAAATATTGTGAAAAATTCTAATTTGTGAACATTCACATCAATATTTTTTAGTAATTAATGAAATGCATTTTTATAACCAACTTTTTTGTTCACCATCTGTGGTCAAAATGTTGCCAAAAGGTACAAGGTATCAAAGAGTGCACCTATGATGCCTTAACATCCTTTTAGAGCAGACAGCTCACTAGGTTTTGGAAAAGAGCTATTATGCGTGTAGAGCTGTAGCATGTGTCTGTTTGCAGCGGGTTCAGGGTCTTAATAGAACGTTGGCAGTCGGCCATAAAGATTATAATCAAAGCACAGAAAGAGCGACAGCATGCAGAGCAGAGATACAGCGCCACAATGGCTGCACTCCTCTCCGCCCAGTCGAGCGCTCAGTGTACCATTGTGTTAAACAAATAACCCTCCATTTCAAATGTGGCTTTGACAGTCTTTATATATTAAACAGCTTCAAAGTCGCATTGATGCTAATCTGACCAGGTTCAAAACTGACATGGTTTGAGGAGTATGATGAGCATATTGACTGGAGGTGTTGATTTAATTGCATAATATATTGATTAATTAATTTAGATCAATATTTGCATACGAAAACCCCAAATAAAGATCATTAAAAGACATTGCTGTGGAAGATAAGTGAATCCCTGAATATGCAAATGGTTTTAGATGTATCTAACGTACTGTTTATGTCCATATTACTGAACATACTGCTTTAAACAGACAGCCCTAATATTTATATTAAGGGCTTCTGGGTAGTTACTCAGTACAGAAGCTGTGCAAACCTTGTCTATATGAGGCACAGAGATCCCATTTTTTACAACTTGAGAAAAATTGAGAAAGGGTCTTGTGACCTCTTCTGAAGTGGCTGAATCATTCTTTGATTGTGGAGCTTGAAACTGCATACTTCCCTACCAAAAGTGCATTTTCAATAATGTGCCAACCCTTTCCTCAGCTGATGCTTTATTAAACCTTAGACGTGTGTGATGAGTCAGAAGACCTGAGATCTGTAATCAGCGAGAGCTGATGGAGTCGGCTTTTTGAGTTTCTAGGCCGACAGAGGAAATCAGTAGAGATAAATGGTGCATGTCCAAGTGAGGCTCCGGGCGGATGACTCACCTCCCAATTTCCTTGTGCACGTCATAGTAATCAGTGAGCCTACGCATCTTTCTTAAGATGGACGCCTCATCCTCCATGGGGTCGTCTTTGTACTCTTTAGCTAGATACAGAAATTACAAAGTTAATTTCTAAAAGCCAGTCAAATGAATTGGCAAGTTTTGTTTGATCAGGCTACACATGCACTATGGGTTTAATAAACTTTTAAAATTTTTCTGAAACATTTCAACACATTCACTACCATTTTATATACACAAAATAAATATATTTGAATAAATAAAATAAATGTGTTTTGTTAATTTTATTCACATTTTTTATTTTTCTTTCAAGTGTGCATACAGTACGTACATAAACGGTTTGAAAACTTTATTGTATGATTGTATGCTTTGTTAACATTTTTTTCTATAAAGTTGCTTTAGAGCAATATATATTGTCAAAAAAAAGCTAAACACATTTGCAATTAATTAAAAATATATATTTTTAGATATTTTGAAATAACAAATTATTTATTTTAAATACATTTATATGTTATATATGTTAAATTCATTTTTACACTTAATATTTCTCATTCAGTATAAATGATACAACTTTCAGACTTTTTGATATTTGACTCTGATATTTTAGGAAGGGGTCACTTGCAACAAAAAATTCCTAATCGTAATCTTAAGGAAATTAATAGTATCCCCCATAATTCAGAAACTCATTGGTACTGGAGATGGACAAGGGAATCACCCATACAAAATGTTATCTTTGGCCCCAGTGCTGGATTTATCGCTTTATTCCATCTCAACTGGTTAGGACACAAGGTTGCAGTAAGGTGGTGGTGGTGAGTCAACGTGCTTAGAAACAAAACCCCCTTCATTAAAGTGAAAGTGCTTACTGATGTGGACAGTCAGCTCAGCCTTGCAGGACACAGAACCGGCCAGATTCTTAGCAGTACAGGTGTAAACTCCTGAGTCATCGGCTTGAGTGTTCAGTACCACTAGAGAACATTCATTGTCATCGTACACAAATGTGAAATGGCTGCTTTCGGACAGCAGGGTGTCTCCCTGAAAATCAGAGAAAAACAACTGAGTGGCCATCCAACTGTTGTGATTTGAATTTAAAATGCTTTTGTGTGGGTTTGAGGCGAACAGGGTAGTGACGAATTAAATAGAAAGCAAAGCCTTGAGGCAGGAGATGGGATATCCAACAGTACCATTCAAAGCATAAATTTGCATGATTTACAGGATGTCATAATGCTCTCAGGGATATGGCTGAAGGAAATATCAGGAAAGCAGTGTTAGTGAGAGATCAGCGGGTGGAAAAGAGGCTGACATGGTTTGACTTCAAGATCTGAATAAAAGTCAGATCTACCTTTAAAGTAAGTTTTTCCAGGTGTACATGGGAAATAGAAAAGAGATGAACCCTCAGCTAAACCCTCAGTGACTAGAATTGATATGAAAACAACAAACATCTACCACAGCATGAGTGTCAGGAAAGGCTTATGGTGAAACAGCAAGAATTTTTGGCTTCAAAGAATTGGGATTTTTAAAAACAAATATAAAGCACAAGCGTTCCTAGTTGCCCTCTGTAACATTTTTGAATGTATTTTTATATTTATAATGGTAACATTTGTGGCGAGTATCCCGAGTCCAGATTAACGTCGCCCTGGAAACGCCGCTGCCACACTGATCACAAAAGCACAACACCTGTGCATGATGAGTGGCTCACCTGGCGCTCGTTCCCGCTGGCCATAAAAGCCAGGAGAAGAAACACCAGCGGGAAGGCACCCCGGAGCTCCAGGCAACATTAATGCTTGTTTCTCCTTATTCACAGACTCCGACGGCACCCCAGGAGAGGGATCTGCACCACTGCACTTCACCCCACGAGCACCACTCTGAGACGTGCACCGAGCACCAGTCATCAAGGGCACTTGTGATCAGTGTGTGGGCAAATAAATAACCCTCCGGGGCTCTTTCGACCAGTATTGAGTCTGTGTTCTCATTCACCCCGCGACACGTTATATGTGGACATCTTTGTACTTACAATGATTTTTCAAATTAAATGGGCTATTTTCTTTTACTACTATTTATAAGGCGACAAGCATATATATATATATAAAGGCGAGTTTGTTGAGTATTATAGGTTTTCACTGCCACAAATGTAGATTTATTAAAAGAGAACCATATTTAATAGAACATAAATCCTCAAACTATTTTCTTATTAAATGGTACATGCACTACAACAAAAACACACACCTTATACCAGAGGATGTCTGGGACGGGCTTTCCTTCAACCACCACCACGAAACGAGGAGTCTCACCTACATTCACATCCAGGTCTTCCATGATGGTCTCAAAAGTTGGCGCCACTAGAGACAGAGAAATCAATGAGACTCAGATTATGTGCAATAATAACAGAAACACATACACAGCAACGTACCTGCCATTTCCAGGGTTAGGGTGCATGTGTCGCTGCCATACTTGTTGCTGGCGATAGACGTGAGCTGACCAACATCACTGCTCTTTACCTTGCATAGCTTCAGTGTATGCTGGTCATCATCAGGCATGCTCAACTCAAACAGACCCGGTCTGTTAGACAATGTCACTGTCCCTCTGAAAACATAAAGGCAGATTAACTACTGGTTTTCTTTTGGTCAACTACATTCATGTCCTTGCAAAAGCAAAAGGATGGTGTTGATATTTGAGGTTATATGACTATACATTTTAATAGATGCAAGAAACAAAAGACAGAATGGAATTCAGTATGCAAATAGGTGTAACTCTGAGAAAACTGTTCAGGCATTCTGAACAAACCCTAACAAAAATATTTGAGGAATACTAATACAGTGCTGTCTTAAATTATAGCAACAAAGAATTATTAGCATAGGAAAAACTTGCACTGCACGTATAATAAAAGTTATCCTGGGAATCATGATTTGAAAAGGATAGAAGGCATGAAGCAATGACTTATTTTTTCTATTCAAGACACAAAGATGTTGTATAGATACAGAAGACTTACAGCAATGCAAATGAGTCATATGCATACTGCTATAATTGTACTTTTTGTGTATTTTGAGGCTTGCAATTATAAACTCCCACTTTTCATGTATGTAAAAAAGCAGCTCGGACATTCTTATAAATTTCTCCTTTTGCATTAGATTTAAGAAACAACATGAAGTAGTGTAAATGAGTAAATGATGACCGAATTTTTCGAGCATTTCACATTTTTGAGCATTTTTATCATTTACATTTTGAATAATTATTAGGCACAGCAAAAAAGCATAAGATCTGTAATTGATTTAATACAATCAAAATGCATTTGCAGAAATTACAGTCATTTACTAACTTCACTCATAAATATCTGAAAATGTATAAAGTAAAAGAATATGAATATTAATAGCTTTTGAGGCATATTAATAGATCATAACTACAAACAATTACTAACACAGGAACAATTGCACTGAATGTCTATATTTGTATCATCTATATTTGCCGTTGTATCATGAATCGAAAGGGTGGAAAACAGGACTTTTATTTAATAATCATATGGGAAAATATTATGGCACTTTTTTATCTTAAAGCTAGCAAGTATACATTCCTAACCACTTTTATTGTATGTAAAAGATCATCTGCTAAACCTGTTTTTGGTGTGTGGTTGACAGAAGAAACAACATGAATGAGTAACTGATGAGTATATTATAATTTGAGATTTCTCCCTTTAGTACTTTACTCACAGTTTTCACTAAGTTATGTTATTCTTAGGCACAGCAAAAACGTACTCATTCCAAAATGATTCAATGCAATCAAAATGCAAAATACCTCTTCCATGTGACCGATGCATTGACGTGGTTGAGAGTGACTGTGATGCTTAAGGGCTGCTTCTCCACCATATACACAATGTCTGGCTTGTCAATGATTACAGGAGCCTCCTGGAGGTACGGACCTGCAAACGGAGAGATAAAAGCCAGTCTCTTGCAGTAACTCATACATCTCATTGACCCGTCTGACTGTGGCTGTCCTTGTCTGCTGAGGCATACCTCTATCTAGCAGCTGCACTGGCTCTGTGGCAGGCGATGGCTTGCTAAAGGCCTTGCTGGTGATTGATAGCACCCTGAAGGCGTAGCGGACACCTTTAGACAGATTGGTAATGGTATAGATGGTCTGTTTCAGGCAAGAGGCGATGATGGTCCACTGGATCGACCCTAGAGCTTGCTGCTGAACAGCATACATCAGGGAGCTAGGATCTGGAAATAAAAATAAAAATCTTTTTGCATTAAGTTTGAAAGCCAAAACCAAAAAAAGAAAATCTGATTACTTCCGATACATTTTTCAAATACACTGCAAAGAGAGGAAACAGCACTTGACAGGCTTAGGCAGTCAATTCAGCAGTAAATCCGTGATTGTTTCCAACAACATCACCAAGACATAGAATATCTGTTGGAAAGCAATAAATAAAATGTTACGGTACCACAGTGCTAGTAAACTATATTTAGCTGGTGGCCATACTTGGAAATGTGTTAAGGAAATAAGAGGAGGTCAGGTTAATCATCTGTGATGTTATCCAACTAGCGTCACCACACTGTTGCTCTATCAATATTTACTGTATGCTGAGAGAGTACATTTAGTATAAAGAGAGGATGCCAATAGAGCGACTCTGAATAAAGAGCACCATTGACCCTGGACACAAAATAGCACGGGTATATTTGTAGGAATAGCCAACAATACATTGTATGTGTCAATATTTTCCCCAAAATCATTAGGATAAGTAAAGATCATGTTCAGATTTCAGATTTTCAGGCCAAATATTGCCCTATCCTAACAAACCATACATCATGGAACTATTTATGCCTTTGAAATGAATGCATACATCTCATTCATAAATTGACCCTTATGACTGGTTTTGTGGTCCAGTTTCACAAATGATATCTCTTTAATGGAAAAGTTCACCTAAAAATGACAGTTGTGTAACTTATCATTACATATTTGTTAAATTCAATCATTTTTATACACAAAGCTGTCATATGGCTTTAGAAGACTTAAAATACAGTGCAAAAGTTCCATATTTATTATGCTTCTGTGGTGCTTTTGAATCATTTTTGAAGCTTGAATGCATCTGTTTCTATTCATTGAAATGACATGAAAGACAACAGAATATTCCTTTATTGTCAAACTAATACTTTAATATCTCTATTTCTCCAAGACCACAATAAGATTAAAAAGAGAGCCACTGGTCACAAAACAGAAAGTCCTGTCCCAAACTCACACTATTGGTTGAGAACCTAATCAAGTTGCACTTCTGGTGCAATTAGTGGTGCAGAAACGACACATTTAAATTTTAAGAGCCTTGCTTCACTGGTTTTGCACTTAAAAAACCCCAATAATTTCAAATTTGTCTTTAGAGTTTCAGATATGTCAACATTTGTGTCTATTTTCCCCTAAAGTATTTTAGGGAAGCATCTGAGAAACAATGGATATTTTAAATCAAACATAACTGGGAACTCCATTAAGAATAGCTCTATAATCCTACAGCTATGAAAGAGCAACCACTGACCAATTAAAATGTTCCTTTGGGGAGCTTCAAACCTTTAAATGAGAATGCTACAGTACAAGAAGAGTTTCTAAATTAAATGAATATATACATAAATAACATGCATAATTATACCAATGGACGGATCCAGTCTTCTGGGTTTCCTCCAGCTTAGCGTGATAGTCTTGCCAGTGATGGACTCAATGACTGGGGCCCCATCTGGCGGGTCAGGAAGGATGTCTAAAACGGCAAAAGTGTCAGTCGCGTGGGAATATTTTTTTGGGTGAGCCAGTTTGTGGTGTCTCTCGGCTAGTTTCACACAGGCACGCATATGCTCACCTTTAAAATAAATTGTAGTATTCCTTTGAACATCTGGGATATAGAAAAAAAACAGAATAAGCTTTCATCAAGTGAAGTCACCTTTATTTTTTATAGCGCTTTTAACAATACAGATTGCAACTGAACAGCATTAATTAGGAAATAGTGTCAATAATGCAAAATGACAATAAGTTAAACACTCTTGTTTTTCAGTTAAGACAGTTCATCATTGAATTCAGTGAATTCAACATCCAGCTCAGTTTAAATAATAACTTTGCAATTATGTCAACGATAACGCCGGAAATGAAGTGTCCCCAACTAAGCAAACCAGGCACAAGCTGTGTTAGATCTTTGCTATACGGCTGCTAACTTGGTAGTGTCGACTAATCCTTTGGAGTAACTCACGTCAGCAGTAGGCACTGCAAATTTAAAGAAACATATTTTTAAAACACCATTTGACCAATTAATTTTGGATAATTACCAGACAAGGATTTAAAAAATAATTAAAAATAAATTGACACTTAAAAAAAATAAGAGTAGAGCGGAACTAAAATATATTCCCAACAGAAATCTATCAATATATATGAATTTATTTCTAATTAAGAATTTATATATCTGTTTTTTATTTATTTTATGTGTTTAATTTCTACCTTTCCAATCTTGAAAAAATCACGCTCCATGTTTAGTTTTTTACTCAGTGGAACTTGTGAATATCCTTATTTGTGTCAATATTGTGTTACTGACTTTGAAAATTCATGTTCATAGTTGGCCAAAATAGTAGCCTAATAAATAATATATAATATATGAAAAACATGCACATAAACTTTTTTTAACTTACTGGTGAGCTTCTCAAGTCCTTTTTAAGATGCACTTTTTCTAATGTATTCAAGTTGTCAAACATAGCTAGCAGAACCTATTGATATATTAAACTCACCTGTCACATAAAGATGGGCATAGCAGGTGGCCTTGCCCACCTTATTGGATATGACACACTTGTAAACTCCTCCGTGGGCATGACAAACAGAGCGGATCACCAGGCTGTGAACATCTCTGACTACAGAAGAGACAACATAGAGAACGAACACTTCATATTCCTGCTATTCCCGACACTCACACTATCATTTCCACAGGGACTGCTTTCCGGAAAAGCTTAGCAGACTGTAAGAGAATTGAATTATATTAATCAACTAACTTACACTGTGTCATTTTTCTGTCCTCTGTGCTGTCAATCCTCTTGCCATTGTGAAACCAGATTATGGCTGGATACGGCAGGCCAGCCACTTTGCACCTGAGCACAGCCTCTCTGCCCTCAACTACATCCAGATCGTAGAGCGGCTTGACAAAATCAGGCATGGTGAAACGTTCCACCTCATTCTCAGGCACCTCAGGTTCCTCGGGAATGGAGGGCATTTTTTCCAGCTTTGCTCTAGTAAAGATAAACCAAAACCATCAAGATGTTATGTTTTTATGCAAAAATGTTTCCATTAAAAAACAGTTTTGGCATTTTAGTCCTTTGATGCTTCACCAGAAAATGAAAACTGTCATCTTAAACATGTTAAAATGCTGTTTTTGTCCATGCACAAAGCTATCATATCCATTCAAAAGATTTGGAATATGGTGCACATGTCATATGGATAACATTATGGTGTTTTTGGAACTAAAAATCCACAGATCTATCCTTATATGTGACCCTGGACCACAAAAAACAGTCTTAAGTCGCTTGGGTAATATTTTGTAGCATAGCCCAAAATACATTGATTGGTCAAATTACAGATTTTTCTTTATGCAAAAATCAGTAGATTTTTAAACTAAGATCCTATTTCCTATTCAGATATTTTGTAAATTTGCTACTGTAAATATATCAAAACTTTATTTTTCTTAAGTAATATGCATTGCTAAGAACTTCATTTGCATAAATTTAAAGGTGATTTTTTTTCAATATTTAGATTTTTTGCACCCTCAGATTCCAGATTTTCAAATAATTTTATCTCGGCCAAATATTGTCCTATCCTAACAAATCATACATCAGTGGAAAGCTTATTTATTCAGATTTCAGATTATGTATATATCTCAATTTCGAAAAATTGACACTTAAGACATGTTTTGTGGCCAGGGTCAAATGTAAAAAAATTGTGTCATGATTTTCAAAATTTCTCCTTTTTGTTGTTTCATGGACAAAGCACACCATATCGTATTAAAGCATTATTTCGTTACAAAACAAAACAAAAAAAATAAAGGCAAGTGTGCTTTTTTAACTCCGCAATTCGGAGTTATATTTCACAATTCAACTTTTTTCATGAATTGTAAATATAAATCCACAATTGGATTTAGCCTCCAAATTTGTTGAGCTCTAAAGGTCTCCCACCAATACCTTGTTATTTTTTATTCCTTTTCCTTCATTCTTTGTCGACTTCTCACAATTCTGCCACGATTTTTCTTTGCACTGGTCAGTTTATCATCTTCACCATTTAAGATCGTTGGTCTGTGTCGTCGCGTTCATTTGATGGTGAGGTTATTCGGCAGGTAGTTTCTACACTATGCTCTCAAAGTTGGTCGCATTCGAGTTGATGCATCAGCAATTCTGACGTTTTTTTGTTTGTCTCTGGAATTGGAAAAAAAGGCACAATAATAGTTATGGGTGTAGTTCTTAGTCCTTATTGGGGCTTTTCCTCAAGGGTGGAAGGTTCCGGAAAGGGCTAGGTGGAGATCACACCAGTCCAGACTGTTTGTTTCTCAGAATTTGTCCCATCGGAGTGGATTCTCGCAAACAGAAGAAAGAAACGTTTAATTTTTGGTGAAGCCAACCTTTAAACAAGTGCTGGGTGAACTCAGTATCAAGAAGATCCTACATTTGATGAGGAAATTTGTTCCTGGTCTGGGTCTCTCTCACAGAACAGCTCGGCTTGCGCCTACCCTTTCATACCCGCGCCGGGTGAGTTCCGTGCGCTACTATCTGTGTACGACCTTCTCTTCAATTCTTACGGAACAGAGACATGATTAGTGCGACTGGCCTGTCCTCTCTTCCTTCTCAGATCCGATGTCTTCCGCTTTCCTCCACTAATTATATTCTGTTGAAGTGCACATGCCACACAAATTGAACTTCATACCATCTACGTTAGATTGTCTGGCTTCATCTGTATTTTACAGGACCTGTACAACTGGGTGGGTGCACTCAAGCGTAATTAGAGTCATTCCCAAAGTGCTCCAGATGACCCCGAGGTGGCATGTCCCGCGCATCTTGCACGTAACTCGAGCATTATTCACCCCCCGATATTTCTCTTCTAGGACATTCATGTCTTAAGGGGGAAGCTGTGGCGCGATGGCTACACGCCAATTTAGCTTGGCACTAGAGGTCAGCTCCTCTATAAATCACATGACATGTGAAGTGAAATAGACAGTTTAATAAGCGTCCTGCAATATGCGCTGATCACGTCATGAAACCTTTGGCAAAAAAGGGTCATACTTATAACCTTAGCAACATGTCTATTTATTGGCATAAAATGGGCTGTTTCTTTTGTTGCTACTGCATGTTTAAAGGGATAGTTCACTCAATTGGAACTCGTCAGATTTACCTCGCCTTCCATGTCCATTCCAAACCTGTATTACTGTTCTTATTCTATGGTAACACAAGAAGATATTTGAAAATGTGTTTATTTTGTCCATGCTCTTGTGTTGGACTGCCTTATCAATAGGGGGAAAAACAGTTTACAACGAACATTTCATTCAAATATATTTTTGTGTGGGTGTGTTTAGCAGAAGAAAGTCATGGTACTGGTTTAATAACATGAGCGTGGGGTAACGATCCCCTTTAAGTTTCTGAGCGCAACAGTCCCCTCTGAAATATAGCTTGTAAACTGTACTAGGCCGGCTGAAATAATCATGATGACTTTGTTAAAATAGTTAAAAATTGACTGATTTTTATAAATTCAGTTGCTTTTCCCATGTAAGGATAATTAAAAAAGAATATGCCAGCGTTGCAGAGGCACAACACCAGGGGTAGGCAAGTTCGGTCCGAGAGCCGCAGTCCTGCATAGTTCAGCTCCAACCCTAATAAACACCCTGAACAAGCGAATCATGTCTTCAGTGATTAACTAAGGCTATAGGCAGTGAGGTTTTTTTTCAAAAAAAAAAAGGGTTGGAGTTGAACTCTGCAGGACTGTGGCTCTCTAGCACCGAACTTGCCTACCCTTGTGCTACACCAAGCCAAGAAAATGTAATTCCTCATGATACAGTATGACTCGTTTAATGTAATGAGATTTGTAGAACAATGATGTGTTGGTGTATAAAACAAACCATGTTCTACTCCAATACCAAGCTGCTCACCTTTGGCTGTGCTCAGTTTGCATGTGTATGTTCCACTGTCATCCTCATGTACAGAGTTAAGCAGCAGCCTGCACCTTTTCCCATCAAAGTGCATCTTACAGTCCAACAGAGCTGGTTGGATGAGTTTTCCATCTGACAGCCAATCAACATCTGTGTCCTGCGGGCCGATCACATGACACTCGAACAAGGCAGTCTCCCCTGCCTTCACCATCACGTCCCTCACTGGCCGAATGATGGCCAGGCCTGGCTCTATTGGACGAGCTGGAAGAAAAATGATAAGGATCAGCCAAAGAGTGGTGAAGAAAAACACCCCATATAAGGAAATCCAGAGCTCAAGTTTAAAGCACACAAGAGTCTTTGCATGTGTTTAATCTGCTGCAGATATAGGAGACATAGTCTGCTAAGCTTGTTTGTACGCAAGCATCAATCTTAGAAGAAATCTTCTATACGTTGTCTTCTCGCCTAATCCTCCTCATGCTCAGTAGTGGGAGTGTCAGCAAAAATTTATACCCAGAATTCAAAATTGCGGGTCTGAATCAACTGCATTTGGATCTTTCAGACTAACCGATCTTAAATGTGTATTATGCAGGCTAAACTGCTGCATATGATACCTGGTTCATTGATTTGATTAAAAGTTGTAAAATATTGTATATTAATATAGATTAATAATATTAATATCTATATTATATTAAAATATTAAGATTTTTAAAATGTTTTAAAATGCAAGACTGCATTAAAATCCTGTATTTAGTACATATAAATGATTGAGAGAAAATTGTACAACTGCTGGAAAAAAAATCACATTATATTAAATCAAGGTATGACAATTTCTTCTGCGTTCATATAAAAACTACTCACATTATGCATTCAAACACATTCATTGACTTACATTTAAAAAAACTGAAATCAGCTGCTACATCGATCATTTGAAAAATCATATTGATTAAATATTCAAACGGTGATAAGCAGTGTTGAGGAAGCTACAAACCGCTCATAATGTAAAGTACTTCAACTACAGTGATTGTCCAGGTAATGAACCTATGAATGGCTTAGTTGTCTCTGCATATTAAGCTGAGCAAGAAGAAAGTATATTAACAATGAAAAATCACATCATCTTTAGGAAAGTATTATCTACATGATTTATCATGCTTGTGGTTCCTTAATGCATACAGACCATGCAACACTAGCTGAAGCCCCTACCTTTCACCTCCAGTTTGCCCTCACACTGTTTAGTCCCATACTCGTTGATGATCTTGCAGGTGTAAACACCAGAGTCTGACTTCTGTGCTGATTTAATTATCATCTCAAAGTTGCCCTCCTCTGTCTCATGGACGATATGCTGTGCACCTGTTTTAATGGTCACTCTGTCTCTAAGCCTGATACAAAGAAAAATAAAAGTTTAGTTATGACAGTACTTCAAAATGAACAAACAGTCCATACTGTTTAAAACTATATTATGAATTATATAGACAAATATTTTAGATTTGAACGTACCAATAAAGCATGGGTTTAGGCTGTCCACTCACTCGAACAGACATGGTCACCTCTTGACCCTCTATAACTGTTTGGTCTCCAATAACAACCTGTTATGTTGGTAAATGCAGAGGCTCATTATTGTTTTGTAAATAATACAAACCCCTAAAGGGATTTTGCATTTTCTTAAACTTTGGCATTCCCCGGAATTTTTTTTAGTTATAAAATATACAACTTTTTGGTTCCCCTGAAAAACTTTGCATTTGCTTAATAAACATTTGTGACCCTAAACCACAAAATCAGTCTTAAGTCGCTGGGGTATATTTGTAGCAATAGCCAAAAAAAACATAGTAAGGGTCAAAATTATCAATGTTTCTTAATGCCAAAAATCATTAGGATATTAAGTAAAGATCATGTTCCATGAAGATATTTAGTAAATTTCCTACCGTAAATATATAAAAACTTAATTTTTGATTAGTAATATACATTGCTAAGAACTTCATTTGGACAACTTTAAAGGCGTTTTTCTCAATATTTTGATTTTTTTTTGCACCCTCAGATTCCAGATTTTCAAATAATTGTATCTCAGCCAAGTATTATCATATCCTAACAAACCATACATCAAGTGAAAGCTTTATTTCATTCACCGTTTTACGATGCATAAATCTCAATTTCGAGAAATTGACCCTTATGACTGGTTTTGTGGTCCAGGGTCACATTTGTGATGGAAATAAAATGAAGTTCAAGGATGAGAGCAAACGCAGTTTCTTTTTTTGTGAGAGAACCCAAGACCATTTTTTCTCCCACCTTATGTTTTTTCATGACCTTTTTTACATGTACAAAAATATAAAAAAAATTAATCAGCATCTTAATGTTTCCAAAAAATAATAGGAATGGTCATGTTTTAGATTTTGGATTATGAGGATTACATGTTTACAATTTTCATGTTCAAAAATTTAATTTGTTCTCTGAATGACTAATCTGCTGTTAAACTTCTCATATGAATGTCTGCATGCCATGTATAATTCAGTTTAGACAGTTTACAAGAATGTTTAGCGCCCGTGGTTTTTACAGTTTACTACTTTAGTAATTTTCCACGAGTACAATCCTTAATGTTTTTAAGCATATAATGATATATCTAAGGGAATTGTGTGCTTCTAATTTATACCAACTTTGACCGGACCCTTTTCTTTTCTAACACAAACAATGCTCTGTGTATAGGCTATTTAAAAAAAAAAAGCATTGATTGAGTCCAGGTTGGAGAACTTGACGTCCGCAGCAAGCCAGTCCAATCCCAGTTGAACACCTCTGCTGGGACTTTTAATACAGACCTTGACCAAAAACTCTCATCAAAACCACTGGGACTTGTACATACTATGACAATGTATTGGGAACACCCCCTTCTTTAGAACAGAGAAAAGGCACTCCAAAACTGTGGGCACCAATATGGAAACATAATTAGGACACCTTTGCGTTCCTGCAGACCATTCCAGTGCTTCCCCGGACTGAAAGCTTTTTTTTTAATAAACCTTGCCTTATCACGCGAGGCAGTGTTCCGTGTTGAGAATAAAAAGGTCCCTGTCCAAACTACTGGTATAAAATATAAGCACACAATCACTAGAATACATCATAGCTTAAACATTCATTTGTGGGCTCATGGATACTAAAGTAGACAAACCTGTTCTAAAGAAGGGGGGTCCCAATACTTTAGGCAATATAATGTACAAGCCAACCTAGCTATTCAACATCTTTGTCTGCAATTTAATAATATTAACCTATTACTTTTGCTATTGCTTTTGACAATTAGGTATCAGTAACATAATTCATTCAGAACCTGCTTTATGGACATAGACTTTCTGTACCACACTATTCCGCTGATATGAAATGAGTTTGACTACTTAATCATTTATATTGATAAATGCTTCACTGGGCAGATCCCTCTAAGATAAGCTTTTTTTGGGACTTGTCTTTTCCACTTAATTTAACAATTTAGAAAGTTAATAAAGTAGGATGTTGCAGTTTAGAATCAGCGATATCTTTATCTTATCTTATTTGCAAAAGATTGGAAATTTCGGTTTATTTTTATTTATTTTTAGCTTTTTGTTTGTTTTCGTCTAATATCGGCAACCCTGCATGCGAGCACTTAAACTATACTGCCTAAACTGACAGCAATCAAAAAAGCCCATGCCCATGGACAGGTTATTGCTGGCAGGATACGACATTCGGTAAGGGAAACACAAAAAATATCATGATATTATCTGTCAGAAAAGTTATCCAACGCTGTCAAAAGCAGTAGCATTTAACACTAGTACACACAGATCTGTAGAACAAGCAGGTTACAGAATGAAATATGAATATGCAAACACTAGCCATGAAGAAGTCTATTCTATGTCATTCAGTATAGTTACATTTTCACAAAATCATGCTAAAACATTCATAAGAGCACTAGACAAAGTTATTGTAGTTATGTATTGTTGCATGAATAATAAACAACTGATAAAATTATCCAGCCTTATATATAGTCAAATATTAACAGATTATTCAATATAAAATATTACATATTACGCCTTTATATTAATATTTATAAAATAATATATAATTTATAATTATATAATATATCATTTTCAAAGCCTGGCTACAGCCATGGTTCACATGGATATTGCAATCGCTGCTGAGCATCTAAACATATTTTCTGGAACAGAAAGTGGATCTTCCTTGTTTGGAAAAAAATGTGTATGCATAAGTGCTCAATGATGTATTCTGATAGAATATTTTGGTATTTCTCTGATACCTGAAAGGATGGAGGCTCCTTGAATCGAGTATCCACGATCTTCCTCGGCTCAGCTCCCCTGTAGAAGGAGAAATCCATCCCCTCCTCAAGAGGACTGAGGTACTCCTCATCAGATGTGATGGGACTGCTGACGTCCATGGGTACACCAAGGTTCCCACGCTGGTCCTGACTGGGCTCTGTGAGAAATACCAATGGGATTGGAGTGGATTTACAAGCAATTCAACATTCATCTCAATAAAAACATCTGCAGAACAATATGATTTTTTGTTCGAAAACAACAACATCACGGATGAAAAATTCACAGACAATTACTTTTTGCTTTTGCCTCTGACAGAGAGAAATGGATTAGAAAGGTGAAGGATGAAAGACATAGGCTGAATACAAATCAGGATCCCTGAAGAGAAAGGATACTATAATCCCAAATCCAATCTCAGAAAAGTCCAGTGACAATGTGAACGCCAGTGCTGGGGACAGATCACTGTCCCCAGAAAAGCATCACAAAAACAGAGGACGAAGAAGATTTACTCAGAAGAGTGTCTAACAACAAATTTGTTATGCTATGTAGGAAATTTTAAAGGATTTTCAGTGGCATTCATATAAATCAAAAATAAGCGACATGGGGGAATTTTGTTTTTTTGTTTTTTTTTTTAAATGAAGTATCATGACCTTTTCGTAAAAAAAAAATCTGATTTTTAATAAATCAGATTCTGGAGAAACGCCGAAAACGATATCTAGTGTACCCTTAGAGTTTCCAATTAACCTTCTGTGATGAACACATTCATCATCTCATAGGGAAGTCGTGGCCTAATGGTTAGAGAGTCGGACTCGTAACCCAAAGGTTGCAGGTGAGTCTCGTACTGGCAGGGATTGTAGGTGGGGGAGTGAATGTACAGTGCTCTCTTCCACCTTCAATACCACGACTGAGGTGCCCTTGAGCAAAGCACCGAACCCCCAACTGCTCCCTGGGCGCCGCAGCAAAAAAATGGCTGCCCACTGCTCAGGGTGTGTGTGTGTTCACTGCTGTGTGTGTGCACTTTGGATGGGATAAATGCAGAGTACTAATTCCATACTTGGCCACATGTCACTTCACTTATGAAGTGATAAGTCAACGTATATTAAGTAGTATGTAGGTTCATGGCTGTGATGTAAACTAAAAGCTATTGGCTATTTGACCCAGTAGCACTTCTGTAGGTCCTGCTTCAACTTCCTGTTTCAACAAACAGGAAAGAAAACAGCGCTGGTCAAGCCATTTCATAGTGTCTTTAAGATGCATCCATTCAATGTAAAGCTAAACTGCTGATGCTGATTTACAAATGGACATACAGAAATAAGCTACAGAACTGAGAGTCATTCCTTAAGTGAGGTACATGTGTAAACATATGAAACCATTTGCCATGAGAGGCCTGAAGCCACGGCATGCGGTGAGACTCAGCGATGCATGTACCAGGAGAAAAAAATAGACACAGTGTCTCTTCTTACAACAGCTTAGCGCATATATATTACAGTGAACCCGGGTATGATTCTAATTTCAAAGCAGTAACATTTTTAAGACCACCAAACGGCTCAAAGGCAGTGATTACTTTCACTTTTTGCTAAAGAAAAAAAGAACTAAACTTTTAAAACAAACAAAGCATCCGAAAGTAGCTTAACAAAAAATAGGAAAATAAAAGCTTGGTCAAATTCTGTAATACTGTACCATTCTTTGGAAACCCACCATGCAAATTCTTGAGCACAAACTTACCTGGCCCTGCTCCTTCAACCAGACCTTGGCCATGTACTAAGCCGACACCGAGGTCACCAGCGCATGTTCAGTCCCGACAGTGTTTGTGTTAATATGTCAGCACCTTAGTCAATGCCCCCAGATTTCAACTGGTAATCTGGTGCAGACACTATGTCTTCCGTACCCTCCCTTGCTCTTTCTCTCTGGCTCTCTCACTTTCAATAAGACACTACCTCTCACATTTACATCAGCACAAACAGATGCAGATGTCCTCCCTTTTTTCCATTCAAGTCAAAGGAACTGCCATAAAATACTTCTCATAGCAACCATCCTATTTATATGCCTCTTACAAACTCTGTCGCTTCTTCTGTAGCTCAGCAAACCTACTAGTATCATGAACTGTAAAGAAAATGACTTTCATGCAAGTCTTTCATCTGTCTGGTTCTTGAAATTTGTCAGGAGCAACTGTTAAGCTGTTGTGTCACTGTGGAAAATAAAGACCTAGTTGGCAACAACATTTAATGGCAGGTTTTAACAACATGCTGTCAATGAAGTAACACAAGGATCCACCATATATGAGATTATTAAGAGATCGTTTCATGGAAGAAGGAGAGCTAAAAATACCCCCGGTATTCACCGCCCTAATAAGGCAAAGCTTCTCTTTCTAACCATTAACACAAACGAAGGTGCACTAGGATAATATTAGAATATATACTCAGACATCCCCACCAGACAAAGTCTTATTTTGCATTTTCTGCAATGATTCACGGTAAAACGTGTTAAACAAAACCCAATGCAAAAAATTACCAAGAAAATAAATAAATAAATAAAACCTTTATTGTCTACCCGTAAACATTTGTGTCAGCTTCACCATATATCTATAATTATATATATATATATATACAGTATATATAGATATAGATATAAACACCACATTAATACAAGCTTAAACCACAAACCAGCATGTCAACATTATATGTACTGTATATTTCACTGTATTCCCATATGCACATATAAAAATAATAAACTAAACTACAACAGAAATAATAATAATAATAATAATGAATTTAGGTTAAAAAAACTAGTAAATGAAAACAACTTCATTACTTTTTTTGTTTGACTAAAAAGTGTTTTGGCTAACATTTCCAATTTGTCCACATGCGTGCTTGCATTTTTAAAAATGTATTGTGAGCCAAAATGCAGTTAAACAATTCATATGTTCAATTTAACCTCTGGGTTGCTATGGTAACTATCCAGACGGAACCATGGTTGGAGAACTAGGGAGATTTTATAGAGAGAGGAGAAATCAAAGAAGCACAAAGAAAATGTTTGAGGAGGCACTGGAAAACCAAACATGCTCATGTGAGAGCTGGTAGCAAGGAAAAAAAGTGTTATGGTTAATTTAATGACTATTTGTGACCCTGGACCACAAAATCGGTCATAAGGGTCAATTTCTCTAAACTGAGATTTATACATCATTATAAATTAGCTTTCCATTGATGTATGGTTTGTTCGAGGATAGGTCCAATATTGGCTCGAGATACACTTTTGAATTAGCTGAGAATCATGAGGGGGTGACAAAAAAAATCAAAATACTGAGAAAATCGCCTTTAAAGTTGTCCAAATGAAGTTCTTAGCAATCCATATTACTAATCAAAAATTAAGTTATATATTTACAGTAGGAAATTTACAAAATATCTTCATGGAACATGATCTTTACTTAATATCCTAATGATTTTTGGCATTAAAAAAATCGATAATTTTGACCCATACAATGTTTTTTTGGCTATTGCTAAAAGGGTGCATTTTGTGCGCTGTAAGGGATTTAAACACCAACACAATGATGCTAACCCCCACCCTGCAGGGCTGCATGTTGACAGTGTGACTCACTGCCTTTGATCCTACTTAGATATCTGAAGGTATTGAAATTCACTCCTCTAATATCCCATACGTTACCCTTCACACTCCCACATCCTCAACTCAGGCTGCAAACACAATATGCACATGCTTGCTGCTTAAAAATATTTACTCAAAACATTTACATGGAGGCATTTTCCGCATTGTTTAAAGGGGTCATATGATGTTGCTAAAAATAACATTATTTTGTGTATTTGGCGTAATGAAATGTGTTTATGTGGTTTAAGGTTCAAAAAACACATTATTTTCCACATACTGTACATTATTGTTTCTCCTCTATGCCCAGCCTTTCTGAAACTTGTAACACTCCAAAGAGAAAGGAAAAATTGAAATCGCATCATATGACCCCTTTAAAACCAAATATCCAGATTAAGGCAAGTAATACGTTTAAAATTAGGAAAATTAGGAAATCTAATTCTAACTCTTCTAAAAAAAAGATTAAGGGTGTTGTAATACATACAGCGTGGAAAAACTTCAACGTATTCATTTTCATTGAGAGTTGGAGATTTGCCACATCATGAGTGACAGCTATCACTGGCGATTGCCACAGTCTTGAGCAGAGCTCAGCTTTATGCAAATAAAAAGTGTTGCAGTGTGACGACTAACAATGGGAGTCTGGACAGTGATCCATCAACTGATACAGCGGCTGAGTAGGGATGTCAACCAACCAACAGCTGAACAAATTGCTGTCAGTGAGAATGTCCTCTGAGAAAGGACATCCTACAGTGTTCACCATAAAACACTCACCTGATTTGATGAAAAGAGTAGCGCTGCTAGACATCTCGCCAACCTCGTTGGTAGCAGTAACTGTGTATGTTCCTGCGTCACTTGGCTTCGTCCATTTGATGAGCAATGTGTGCCTTTCCCCCTCTACCTTCACAACATGAGTTGGGCTGTTCTTGATCTCAATGTTGTCTCTCTTCCATGTAACTGTATATAAAATAAATTTCTTTGCTGTTACATCCCTCCAGTAGCAAAATTGTTGAGGCTTGAAAGTACAGTCTTATTTCTGAGACACTTGCCTTGAAACGTGGACTCAAAATAACTCTCTACAAGGGTTGCTGTCTGAAGGCATAGTACTGAATAGCTGACAACTTGTAAGTTAAAGCCTTCACAGACTGCTTTTTTCAGTAAATGATTCAGAGTCAACAGGGACTACACCAAGACTGCATCCCTGTGATGCTCGTGTATTACAGTTTCAAGTCAAATAGGCAATATGCTAAAGGTGCTGTTTGAAGTTATTACAGCATAAATAAAGGACTTACCTTCTGGGAGAGGGGTGCCACTTATGATGCATTTTAAAAGAACCTCTGTTCCAGTAGAGGCCACAGTGTCCTGAAGCGGAAACTCAAACACAGGAGCCTCTAGAGGATCCTCTCCCGCAGACACGTACGAGTCATCTGAAGATTCTGTAACAGCATAAGATATTTGTCAGATCCAATAGATGTGATATTCCTCAACTTGAATTGGAGGTGCATTGCAAATCAGGTTTGTCTCAGTATTTGTCAAGTCCAAGGTCAAGGAATTGCATGCCACTGGAAATGCCTAAACTTACCTAATTCAGGGGACATTGGTCTTAGTCTGCGTCCCCTTCCTCTGCTTCTTTGGGGTTTTTCTTCTTTAGCAGTGCCACTTTTCACAGCCTTATCAGTCTTCTCTGCAGGTGTGTCTGTCTCCATTGGCTCCTCTTCGACAATAATTTTTGGTATAGTGAGCTTTGGTGCCAGTGGCAGAGGAGTCACATCCAGCTCCATCTTTTCCTCAGATGAAGAAGATGAGGAAACTCTTGGAGGTTTGGTGGGAGCTTGGTCAGGACTTTCTTGAATAGCTACAGTTTCTCTTTGCACCAGAGGACTTTCTGGCCTTCTTTCCAGTTTTCTCAGCGTGACCGCTAATGGCGTCTTCCTATGCATGTACTCATCATCTGCTTGTGATTCTTCCTGAACACGAACAACCCTCTTTACTAGTGGACTTGCAGGTCTTGGTTCCACTTTGCGTAATGTCATCTCTAAGACATTTCGGGATGGAGATTCAGCTCTGCTTCGAGAGCGCTCTTCAGCCATGGATGTGATCTCTAAAGTTGGAGACCTTCGGGTACTATCTCTGCTTGGGCTTGGGCCCCGAAGTCTTGGAGACCTTTGTCCAGGTAAATCAGAGAGTGACATGGCCTCTGGACGTGATGGTTCTTGTCCAAATGTGCTTAACGCCTTGGTGGTTGGGACAGACCGATTGCTTTCAACTTTTTCCAGTGGTTGTTGTGCCAGCTGGTCTTTTCGTCTGCGAAACGGTGATTTTGGAGGTGATCGTTCCTTGGCTTGCTCTCTCTCTCTCATCTCTTGCTCTCGCTGAGCACGCTCTCGATCCTGCAGCTTTTGAAGAACCTGAGGTGGGATGGGCTCTAACTTCCTTACAGGCTGCCTGCTCCTGTGAAAAGTAGAGAGCTGCTCTGTTGAGAAGGATTTCTTCATGTGCGGTTTACCGACAAGCTTTTTTATGCGCTGGAGCTCCTCTGTGAACTTGTTCTCAATGTCCTGCACCTTTTGGGAGTAACGGGGTCTGTCCTCTAGGGAAGCAGCCCGCTGTTTGAACATGGTCCTTCTCTGGGCTGCGTCTGCCTTCAGAGCCTCACGAAGGTCTTCTTTGGAGCTCTCCCTCGAGATCCCCAACCGGCTCCCTCCTTCATCAGAGTCAATAGACGAGGCTCTGTTAAATCCAGCCCAAGAGCGTCCAGATATAGATCCCTCTGGGTTATCGATACTTCTTCTGCGCTCTTCAAAGACACGCACTTTCTCGAAGATCTTGGAGCTAGCTCTTGTCAGTTTTGGTGAAGGCCGAGGTGTAAGTTCCTTACGGGAATACTCGCTGACGGGGGTTTGGGGTCGAGAGTCTTGAGCACTACTCTGAGACATGCCTGAGGATTTGGGTTGTTTTATCTTCTCCTCAAACTCTCCTGGTACTGTGTCTTGATATTCAGTTGGCACGACAACTTTCTTGCGTGGGGCTAAGGGTGTGGCAGGGGCTGAACCAGAACGGCTGAGCAAAGGAGAGGCAGTAGAGGAGCCAATTTTGGGGGAAGGGGGTGGTAGGACTTGAGGGGGAGATTCCCTCACAACTTCTTCAGATGGGCTCCTAAAAGAAGGTGTTTGAGGGAAATGTTCTGTTAGAGTATGGGGTTATGCAAGGGGAGGAACCCAACTGTTTGGATGACGACTTTGGAAGAGGGGCCAGAGAGGCTAATTTCTCTGATGTGGGACCTTAAATGGGACCGTCTACATGTGTTTGTGTGCAAGTTACTTCAAATCTACTTCTGTTAATGTCTTAATTTGAGTAAAATCATTTGCTTTCTTAAATGAGGAAGGAGTGATGTGAACCTTCATAATTTTAAAATTTCAGGAGAGGTAAATAAAGAAAATTAAAAATGATAATGAGCTTCTGTTAACTGTATTTTCTAATTAGTTATGGTTGACAAATTGAAATATAAAAATAATGTGAGGGGATGTTCAGAGCATGAATAAATAAAACGTATTCCATTAATCTTGGAGTGACAGTCAAGAGCACAGTAAAATGTCTATAAGGCTAAGAAATCTGAATTCTGTCTTAAAACAAATTATATTTGTCTTATAGTTTACAACACAACTGAATGCTCAAAATTAATGTAATATTAGCACATGTCAGATTAACTTGTGCCTACTAGCCTATACCTTCCAAAATCACTGGGCTAGACCACCACACATCACTGGATATTTACAGGAATAAGTCAAGTGTCACTTGCCAATGCTAGGAAGGAAGAGTAAAACAAGGATTAGTGCAGGCACATAACTATTAAATGTTGAGTCATCAAGAACACTGCTAAAAGGGGTCTAATTCAAAATGGCTGTGCACAAGAAAATGTCTGGAGAGCAGTAAAACTTAAACATCCTTCTTGTTTACACAGCACAGACCAAACTGCACTAACCTTGCATAGCTGATACAGCTAAAAGTACTGTAAATCCCACCAATGTAGCTTTCTTCCCAACTGGCAGTTTGACAAACTTATTCTTGTATTCAACATCCAGTGCACTATAATGAGTGAACGTCTCCCATGCAGCATCAAAATCATGCGAAAACAAAGCACAAATCTGGTTAAAACAGAGGGATGATCCTTAGAAATGTGTGATGTTAGTAAAATATGACAATAAGCAACTGGCAATAGTGGACAGTTTGCTACTTATTCAAGATAAATTCAAAATTGATCTTCACATAGACTTACAGTGTTGTACTTTTTGGTTTTACTTGAGGGAATAATACTCAACACATTACAGTGTTTTAGATTGCACTTTATTTGAGATCATTACCATTGAAACACTGATATTTAACTTTGGCAAAAGTTAAAAGTAAGACATACAATTTTTTTTGCACAGAGCCTTAATCTGTGAACACACATCTTCGAGACTTCTTACAAGATCTATGCCCTCCTAACCTTACGAGTCAAGGCATCATGTACATGCATGCAAGGATTCATGCTGTGCAGTTCACCAAAAACAGCATGCACAAAAAACCAGGGGGAAACCGAAGGGGTCGATGATACCTAACACAAAAATGTGATGCAAGCATGTTTTTAATGCAAACTTTTGGTCAGCTTCAATTTTGCATCAACTGCTGTGCGGGTAGAAAACTAAAAGAATTTGCATATGGACAATGGGGGTCAAAGGAAAGTATGAACTAAATGAAAATAAATCTAGATGAGGAATGATAAAGGCAATAATGGTGCGTGAGGGAGGTGCTGTATTATTCTAAATTCAGACTATAGTTATTTCAGTAACCTCTCAATCTTTTGAGTTATGCTACATTATTAGTTTATGGTCTGATATTCTATAGTTTTTTATATGTATATGCATATGCAACACTTTAATTTACTATTACTTTTATTATGACACATGGTAAAATGGTAATGTTTTAGTGACAAACAGAATGAGCATACAGCCAATGGAAGGTGCATCACCTTAAGCTTATTCAGCGAATACTATTTTGGAGTTTAAATGCTTTGTCTTCAGATACAACAGTTTGGCCTACAGCAGCACTTCCAGAGAGGATCTATTCTTAGATTCCTTCAGCAGCTCCCGAAAAATGTTGACCTGCACAAAAGGTCATTGTGCTCTCAGCATCTCAGTTTGTACATGATGTGACACAGATCTGACAGATTATAAATTGGCTGCTTTAAAGGCCAGGTCATTACCTGACAGTGCCCTGCACCTGCCCTCTCTTAGACAGAAGCATGACTTTCTTTAAGGTTATCTTAGTGTTAGAAACATACAGGAACAACCTGTCATTACCAATAGATCTTGGTTCTACACATTCATGATACAAATGAGCAGCAAATCAAAAGCAGAACCAAATAAAGGGGATGGAAAACAAAAACTAATGGATAAAAGTGGGCTTGAAAGTATGCAAAGCCTGGGACTGTTCAATGCTAAACAGAGTGGGATGAAATTTGAAAATCTGGGTTATAATATATTTTAAAAAAAACTATAATTTGAAGGAGAGTTTGAGTGATATTTGGTTCCAAGAGTGTGACAGTCAACCCTGGCTCAAACATGGATGAAGAAGAGTGCTATGGAGGGATGAATGACAGAAGATACAATCAATCGCCCACTGTTCTTTTCTAACAACATCTATGCTTATACTTCACAACCAGTACCCAAAAATAACACTCATTGAATGTCAAATGAGTAAAAACTTGCTTTCATCCAATCATTAAAAACACAACATACAGTTTTAGTCAAATTGTAAGAACGATAGTCTGATGTAAGCATTCACAAGCGATTCAAATCCAAGACAGACAACTGACTACATAAGAAAACACCTGTCACGAGTCACACATCTTCTTTTAACAAACAACTTTTACAATCAGAAATTTATCTAGAACAACTAAGGTTTTTTTTTAATCCAGAACGTGAAATATTTCTTGCATCAAGCCACCTAAATGAAAATACGAAAATAGTTTCTATAATAATTTTTGTGACATACATCAAGACGGAGACTCATCTGAAGTAACAAAGTATCTGTGCTTTTTATCACTAATAAGCAATGAATAAGTGAAATAGTTTTGTAATAAAAATAATGAAAAATATACTTTTTCAGCAATACATCTAGAATATTTTAATGAATATTTATGGTGAATTTTAGACTCTTATTACATCATCACTACAGCAAAAAAAAAAATCACTTGAGCATGAAATCAAATCACTTAGATTAGCATAATGTAAAAGTTCTATCGATGACAATATGAAATTAATATGAGCATCAACTGAAGTTCTTCAGTGTCATTTCGATACAGCTCTCCAAAAATGAAATAATGCATGTATATTACACAAAAAAAAAAAACTTTTGCTGCGCTGCCACTTGCAAATGAGTCATGTATAACTGTAAGGCTTTTGGCAGCTCACACAGATTTACATTCTGTGGGCTGAGCTGAACCTCATCCAAACGCAGAGAGCCCACTCACTGTATCTTCTGTCATTCCTGTGGTGATGTAAGCTGCCTCGTGGGGCCACCAAAACGCACGGCTCAGATACCGAGAGAGACAGAGCAGAAATTACACCCTGGGTCTTGTTCTCAGCCCCCTCCCATCCTTAGCACTTACAGGGGACACCATGTTAGAGCAAGGGTCTCTTGTGACTCTGTGATGGGGGCTGTGGTTGTTTATCTATTGAAGAGGGATCTTTTTATATATCTGTGTTTTGGTCTGCTTATTGTGGGCTGTGGCTGATTGCGGTTTATTTTAGCTTGGGAAGGTTTACTTACAGGGGTACAGAAAAAGTCCTTCCTCTATAAAGACTGAATGTACTACCATAGTAATCGCTAGCTAAAGACACACTTTCCTCGGACCCCCAAACCGGTCGGGATAGATTGGCGCGTGATGCTCGAATCAGAGGCTCGACCCCTAGGTGCCTGATCTGGGTGCCCGTCGGCTCCCGGCTGTTGGCTTGCCTGGCTGACTGAGGCCCTGGAGGTCTTGATCCCAGGGCTAGAGCTTCTTTCTCCAACACTGTGGTCTCTCCGGCAGCCCAGCGATCGCTCGCATCTGGGACAACATCCATCACTCTCTCACCTGCGGCAGAGCGAAACGGGAACAAATAGAGCTAATTCAATTTCAGGCAGGATGCTCGACGTCCTAGCGTTCACAAGTTATGGGTGAATTCATCCACATTATCAAAAAACGCAAACAACAGAAATGACTTTCTTTCAACTACAATTTTTCTCCTTTTCAACATAAAAACCACATAAAAAGATATTAAAATATTTCATTTCAGGTCATATAATGAGAAAAAAAATGCTCCTTGATCTTTAGAAATGATATCATTCATTGTACTAAAAAAACTATAACTTTAAGAACTTAAAACTTACTTCTAGGGCTGTCAAAAATAAAAGTGTGTGCTTACATAATATGTGTGTGTATTTATTATGTATATATAAAATATGTATGATTAGTATATAGACTAAAATGTGTGTATTTATATTATATACAAGTAGATGAAAATTCTCAAAGTTAAACAGGGAATGGTATGGAGTGTATTACCATAATAAAAAATATGCACAGTACACACATATATATTATATAAATAAAAAGTTTTATTTTGGATGTGATTAATAATGACAGCCCTACTTGCTTCACAAAAAAAGACTAAGATTTTTGGAAAAATTACTCATTTTAAAGTTCTGATGTCAAAAAAATCAATGGAACAGTTTAAATTTATTAAATTTGAGACACAGCAAACACACAGCTCATGTGTCACCGCTCTTATTTCACATGCAAAGAGTTTATGTACATTAGAATTGAAAAGTCAAATTAGACATTTGGTTACACAATTGATTTGGACCTTAAGATAGCTAGATAAGGGGGGACGCGACAGACGAAGACAGATAGATAGATAGATAGATAGATAGATAGATAGATAGATAGATAGATAGATAGATAGATAGATAGATAGATAGAAAAGGTAAATGGATCCCAAATAAACAAATAAATAAAATCAATAAATGTTATGACTCCTTTAAATTTATAGTGAAGGGGAAATAATAAAGAAAAAAAGATTAAGAAAAAAAACTGACACATAAGCCCTTTAAATTCTTACAAGAATGAAATACTGTTTGTTATGGCTAGTACTAGTGGATAATATAAGTGGATTACATGAGCATGCATTCAGAAGTGTGAAGAATAAAGCCCAGGTGATGCCATTCAGCTGCAAGCTGTGTTGAAGCAAAGTCCCAGCTGATGCCTTTAGAGCCAGTGCGATTCACAGTGACTGAATGGATTAGACTGCAGTCAGGAAGCATCCATCAAAATCAATGACAATGCGCCTCTGCCCACACCTCTACGCCCACCATAACAGATCAAATCAATCACTTGTGCCACAACGGAAATCATACGCTCCACCAAATCCTGACACATTTATTTCTCCGGTATCTCTTTGTTGGTGAAATTGTTGACTTTCATTTTGTAGAAAGGCTTTGGATCTTACAACTGTATGTTATGCGCCGTGAAGACATCATTCATAACAGCGCTAATGACAAACAAGCAATTTAGAGCGCAATTCAAGCTCCGTTGCTTGTGGTGCACTTCTCTAAAATCTATCTCTGTTGAAAGCTGCATTGTTCACAAGATAAATGAATTTCAATGTTAGATGCTGAGATCAAAATGGATATTTATATACAGGCCATGCTGTTCTCACACTTCTCATTTCTAAGCTGAAATCGTGCATCAAATAAATATCATTATTCCTCTCTTCTATTTTTTAGTCCTCTCTGGTGATGATGAAAGAAATGAAAATATTGTTCACTCAATCTGTAAGTGTTTCAAATACACTAGCAACCACTTTCCCCAGGGGATAACGGGAAGGCTTTTGTCATAATAAATACTGACAAGTGAGAGTTCAATTGCCTAGATTCCACACAGGGACTAAATAGAATCAAGAGAATAGTCTTTGTATACACATCCATGCTTTTCTTCTGTTTAATGATAATCTATATTCATGAATTTTATCAAGATTTTTTTTGTTAGACACAAAAATAGAAAAAACACAACACATGCTCACATGCAAATACCAACCACGTCCAGCCTCCAACTAAGAACTGTTGTGTGTAACACCTTAAATCACATTAAATACATGCAACGTGATCTCATTATTATTCATAGGTTTTCATACTTAAAGCATGGTTCAAGCACGTTTTCATGCATTTGGAAAGACAATAAAATGCACAAAAATGCATGTATGCACTTTACATAACCTGTGTATATGAACAAGATGATTTACGTATCATTTAATTTATGTAAATAAACATGCAAAACCATTTTATAATGCCTGCCTGTTTAATTCTAATGGTCAAAGAGTGTGGAGAATGATCATGAAAAGGTGAATAATGACCATTTTGATATTTTGATAAACATTAGAATCATACCTAAGATTAATAGATAAAGAAATATGAATTGATGAAATAAAGAAAAAATGGGATCTATTATGTATATGCATACACACTTTACATCCGAATGCCTATGAATATTTATATTTGATTTGTGGCTTGTTGTTAATGTGAGAGTTTCTGTTTGCTGTTACCTCTTTATTTATACTCCTCTGAGCACCTGTCTTATCAGATCTGTGATAAGACATGCTTAAGAGATTTAGCATAATGTGTGATTTATCTGAGGGAACAGCTGTGTAAACACATCCAAAATAAGAAAAATGTGTGATTTAAGTCACTTTAATTTTAACTAACGCAGGTTTTTCAGTAATACAGGTACATCTCAAAAAATTTGAATATCATGAAAAAAGTCAATATTTTTGTCACTCATTTCAGAAAGTGAAACCCATATATTATATAGATTCATTACACATGTGAAATATTTCAAGCCTTTATTTCTTGAAATTTTGATGATTATGGCTTACAGATAATGAAAACCCAAAATTCAGTGTCTCAGAAAATTAGAATATTACATAAGATCAATAAAAAAAGGATATTTTAAACAGAAATGTCAGGCTTCTGAAAAGCATGCTCATTTATATGCACTCAATACTTGGTTGGGCCTCATTTTACATAAATTACTGCATCAGTGTGGTGTGGCAATCAGCCTGTGGCACTGCTCAGGTGTAATGGAAGCCCAGGTTGCTTTGATAGTGGCCTTCAGGTTATCTGCATTGTTGGGTCTGGTGTCTCTCATCTTCCTCTTGACAATTCAGGTCAGGCGAGTTTGCTGGTCAATCAAGCACAGTAACACCATGGTCATTGAACCAGCTTTTGGTACCATTGGCAGTGTGGGCAGGTGCCAAGTCCTGCTGGAAAATGAAATCAGCATCTCCATAAAGCTTGCCAGCAGAAGGAAGCATGAAGTGCTCTAAAATTCCTTGGTAAACGGGTGCAGTGACGTTGGTTTTCAAACAACACAGTGGACCAACACCAGCAGTGGTGACGCCAGCCTCAGTCCACTCCTTGTGAAGCTCCCTCAAATTCTTGAATTGATTTTGCTTGGCAATCCTCATAAGGCTGCGGTTTTCTTGGTTGGTTGTGCATCTTTTTCTACCACACTTTTTCCTTCCACTCAAACTTTCTATGAATATGCTTGGATACAACACTCTGTGAACAACCAGCTTCTTTAACAATTAACTTTTGTGGCTTACGGGAGGGTGGAGGGTGTCAATGACTGTCTTCTAGACAACTGTCAGATCAGCAGCCTTCCCCATGATTGGGATAGCATACGACCAGCCTGAGAAGAGACCATTTAAAGCTCAGGAACTGTGCATGTGTTGTGCGGTAATTAGCTGGTTAGAGTGTGACACCATGACTTTCCAATATTGAACTTTTTCCACAATATTCTGATTTTCTGAGACACTGAATTTTGGGTTTTTATTATCTGTAAGCCATAATCATCAAATTTTCAAGAAATAAAGGCTTGAAATATTTCCCTCTGTGTGTAATGAATCTATATGGGTTTCACTTTCTGAAATGAGTGACAAAAATATTGACCTTTTTCATGATATAAAATTTTTTTGAGATGTACCGTATTCCACAGAATAATAATATCATAATAAATTTTTTATTAATATGAAACCTGAAAATGTCATTATTTACTCCCTCATGTCTGTCCAAAAACCATACTGTATGGCAATTGCCTTAATGGACAGCTAATGTGACAACCCTGATAAAAAAAGGGAATGAATTTCCGCGCGGGATGCGGGGGATTGCCATAATTTACTGATTCCACACCCTTGTAAACACGGGAAATTACCACAAAAGAATTTTCAATGTGAAAGCGCTTGCGACAGATGACGGGATGTGTCATTTGCCCGTGCTTTGAGTATTACAGGTTTAAAAACATTGCTCAATTCTTCAAAAATTCAAGTTACTTGCGCACTCTGTGACTGAGACCTTTCTGTGCGTCGCCTCACACAAAGTGCGGCCACAGAGCGATGCACTTGAGAGCGCGGTAAACGGCCAAAACTACAAAAAATATGTCAAAGGCATGTCCTGGATAATATTCAGTAAACAGCAATTTTTAACTAAACATTGTCGGTATACAGGCTAGGGAAGTTAATGTAAACAGTGAGAAACCAAAAAATTATGTGAACCAGTTTGATCCGGTGCATGAGGTTCTTCAAGGCGAACAAACTAATAAACTGCTGCTAGTTGCATAATGTTTATTATACATTGAAGGACTAACAGTGTTATTTTAAAGTTAAATAGATATTTGTTTCTGTGGTATTCTGTACATGAATATTACTGTTTAAAGGTTTAGTTCACCCAAAATGAAAATTCTGTCAGTTACTCGCCGATGTCGGTTATAAACCATAAGCTGCAGTTATTTCGGAGGAAAACACAATTTCAAGATCTTTTTGATGGATCTGGGAGCTTCTGTGACCCTCACAGATGACAACAAGGGTCCTTAACATCAAGGCCAGAAACATAAGCACGGACACGGGTAACATAATTACATGTGACATCAGGGGTCAACCGTTAATTTTACAAAGCGACAGAAGACTTTTTGTGCGCAAACAAAGAGAAAAAAATAAAACCGACTTATAACAACTTCGTATCCTACGCATCACAGAGCGCCATTTTGGAGAGTATCCACTGAACTTTGCGTATGCTGTTTTGTGTCAGTTGTGCCACGCGGATATGCCGTTTACGTCGTTTACGCTTTGATTTGAACGAAAACAACGTATCCGCGTGGCACAGCTGACACAAAACAGCATACGCAATTTACGTTCGTTTGTTGAATAAAGTGTTGAATTTTTTTTTTTTTGCGCACAAAAAGTATTATCATAGCTTAATAAAATTACGGTTGAACCACTGAAGTCACATGGACTATTTTAACAATGCCCTTGCTACGTTTCTGGGGACTGATAGCTGAAGGACCCTCTGCTGTCTATGGAGGGTCAGAGAGCTCTCAGATTCCATCAAAAATATCTTAATTTGTGTCTTACGAGTTTGGAACAACATGAGGGTGAGTAAATAATGACAGAATTTCATTTTGGGTGAACTATCCCTTTAAACCTACCTGAAAAACTTCAAGCACAGTTAATTTTAGATGTATCTTGTTATTGAATTTGTTTGTGCCATTGCTTGTCATTAATCTATACTTATTTTATTACTTACTGTCTACTTGTCTTTTTTAGTTAAAATAAACTAAATTCAGAGTTTGAAAGTTTTTTGTTTTAAGTATCTTCCTCACAATATAAAATGAATCAACAGCATTATAAATTGTAAAACACAAATACACTGGGTGACTAAACATTTAGGTTGATTCCAAGTCTTTGTAAGCAATACGATAGCTTTGTGTGAGGATCAGACTGAAATGTAGCTCATTATTCACTGAAAAGGTCATGTTCACTGGCTCGTCATGTTCACAGATGAGAAACAATGTTCTGTTTGGTCAACGTGCCATTTTTAAATCTGAATGCAAATGCAAATGAGATTTCAGAGCTTCAGTGGAGGGAAGAATAATGAAAGGGAACAAATCAGAAACACATTGTATGGCAGCAAACTCTGAATATACAAAGAGTGTAAGGGACTTTTACTTTTTTTTGTCTAATGCGTTTTTGAAAGCTGTATGGCCATGGTTGCTATAACTGCCATTGTATGGAAAAGATTGTCCTTTTTGTGTGTCACAAAAGAAAGCAACAGTCTATGGCTTTGTAATGACATGTGCGCAACCAGCCTCTCAAGAACCTATAAACCTCCAGAGAGAGGAAAAGGGCAAGAAACCAAACATAAACCCACACACCAGGCTGATGTGTTTTTGTACTTCAGTACAGGCCACTGGGCACCAGAACATTCAGGAATAAGAAGTTAATATCCATCTTAACTGTTAAAAACCATACTGTACAGTCCAATACTTTACTAATATTTATATTGCGGCATGATGCAATAAAAACGAAAATACGGGAGGTATATTTACACAGTTGAACCACAATGCAAGTGCACCACCTGTTCATGTTTCTGTTTACTAATTTAGATGTTCTATCGGCACGTATCGTGTATTTTAATTTTTTTTTACATTTTTCATTATTTATCTTGTATTTAATATACTTAAGTGCTCAGAGTTCCTGTAAACCAGTAAAAAACCTTGTGTGTGTGAGCACACTTGGCCAGTAACGTTTTTCTGATTCTGTTTGACAGCATTTTCATTTTATTGGGGGAAACTATTCCTTTAATGGCTGATGGGCTTATAAATAAACTACCATTCAAAGGTTTAGGGTTGGTAATTTATAATGTTTTTGAAAGAAGATGCTCACCAAGGCAGCTTTTATTTGATCAAAAATACAGTAAAAAAAAAAAAAAAAATTTATAAATTTAAAAATAACGTAATTGATTTTAGTTATTTGCGCAAAGCAATTACTCCCGTCTCAGTTAACAACATTCAGAAGTCATTCTAATATGCTGATTTAGTGCTTTAAGAAAAATTTCTTGTTATTATCAATGTTGAAAACAGTTGTGCTGCTTAATACTGTGCTGTGGTAAGCGTGATATATTTTTTCAGGATTTTTTGATGAATAGAAAGATCAAACATACTGTATGTACATATTTTTTTTAAATAGAAAGTTATTAACTCTATATAAAAGACTTAAAATTTAAACTCCAAACTTTCAAACGGTTGTGTCTCTGTTATAATGTAAATATTAACAAGCTCTACTATAAAAATACATTTTAACGACATGGACTGGTTTAAAAAAAGGCGCCCCCGACATAGTAGTTCTAATTTTAAAAGTGTCATTTACCCGCCTCATCCTGAAAACCTCTGGCTCCTTCTTTAGCTTCCAGGGGTATTTGTGGCTCAGGGGCTTCGTCTTCTGTAGTCTCAGAGTCTAACACAAAGAAATACGACATTAAGTCAAAAAAAACACCTGTAATGATAGCACATATCAAACTATCAAAGATATCAAAAGAAAAGAAAATCATACTATGACTTTTTGAGTAAACAGTTTTTCCTTTCTTGAGGAAAAGTGTATCACAAAGCAGGATTTGGGTTGCCACATAGTGATAGGTGAAATGAATAAATAAAAATGGTGTTTGGTGGGGAAAGAGAGGATGAACCACTGCAGTGAGCCCAAAGATGAAAACAAACATTACCATAACTTTGCTTCCGACAGGAGCGGAAAACTTCGCTTCCATAGTGGCAGAGGAGAGAAGCAGACAAGACATCACCGTTACTATAGAGACGAATCCCATCCCAGAAAACAGATAACACAGCAACAAACTGCTGAATGGACACATTTGCACAGTTTACTGGTCCTGGTTGACTAGTACTTGGTGCACAACATCACTGCCATCTGCTTTTGCTTTGTTTAGACGAATATATTTCTGAACTTCCGTTGGGCAAACAATGGTAAGAGCTGGTAAGGATGGTCAAACAGGCCAATTAAAATGCAAAATGACTAACTTAAAGGCTTAGTTAGTTAAAAAAAAAAGTCTCTGCACATTTAATTTCCTTTTTAATTTAGCAGGATCTCTTTTTATTTGCACATCAAAAGCCCTGTGGGCTCTGTTCTGCCAGTACAAATTTGTAAAAGGAGCAGCAAATTCCTGAATATTGTTTATCAATCAAATATTTCTCATCTCAGACGAGATAAGGATGGAACTTTTAAATGTATATTTTTCAATCATTCATGTACAGTATAATATATTAAGCCAGTTAATTTTAATGAAATTATCATCCTTTTTAAATGAGATCAAGGCTAATTTAGTTACCCAGATGGTACTGCGGTAAATAATCTGCTGTGTATTTCTAACTATTAATGATTATCAGAAACAACATTTTAATCCATGAGGTTCATATCTAATAAAAAGGAACTAATATGGATTCCCATGAATGAAAATCGTCAACGGAGAATGTAATAAAGAGAGTAATCCACATTAATTCTGCCTGTCTAATTAATTATTTAAGGCATAGTTTCAATTTAAAGAGCTTTTATAGGCATCCACATCTAAAATCTCATCACAGCAGTTCGTATAAATTGCTTCAATGCTAAGCACTGCTAAGCTTTTTGCATTATTGATGCTGAGATTATAGTGCCTTTGTACATAAAGTGAATTGATTCATTGTTAGGCTCCTCTTTATCAGAGCGAGCAGACAGACAATTCCAGACAATCTGTCTAGCATGACTTCTCAAACCCAAGCACACAGACACAACACTGACACTGACTGACATCTTCAATAATAGAGGAAATAATAATCAAAAACACAATGGTTTATTACAAATCACAATAGCAACACAATTCAACAACACTAACAATTCATAAAAAAGATGCACAGTCAGTACTTAAAACTGAGGATGCATTACATAGATGCTGCATTAAGGAGATGTATTTCAGAGTATGCAGATTGATATAACGCAGGCTAAATTATTTTATAATTATCAGACATGAATATGAATGATATCCCCATTAGCAGTAATTTATAAGGTAATATATAGGTAATGGGAGCAGTGCAGCAGCGGAGGTACTTTATGCACAATTTAGGGCACACAATTTAGATCATATTTGTCTGAACTGAACACTTCGTCTGAAGTAAGCCCTCTAGGTGTCTCTGATGAGGTTATGGAGGGCCTTGATTCAGAGATTGATTACAATAACATATTCAGAGGGATATTAGATGACTTTTTGGGCTTGCCTCGGAACATCAAGTGATGGAAATCCTAAATCTTAATGATTTATCATCAATCTCCAGATGCTACAGAGGCTTAGACTTTGTTTTGGCACACATTTGTGTGATACTTCAAAGTTAGAAACACATTTTGGAAGTTGGCAAGTTGCATATGGCACTGATGAACATAATTAAAGACGAGCACAGTTTTCTGCCTTGTGTTGGCTGTTTACATATTTCATACTGAAACAAGAAGTCTGGGCGAGATATCAAGGAGCTAACTAAACACAGAAAACAAAACAAACAACTTAACTCAGCAAAAGTTATTTTAAATTGAGGTAACAAACACGATGGAAAAATGCAATTCATATTTTAAGCTTTCCAAAGTCGTGTTCAAAGTTACTGGGGGAAAAAAAAGTTTTAAAAGCTTTGAAGTTTGATAAATTAATTTATACATTTATATAGGATACATTTTTGATATGCCGTCCATAAAAAATATTTAATAAATTAACTTTTGTGGGCCAGGGTGTAACACTACTTAATTCCAGCTGCGTACTGGTTGAAATTAGTGTTATTATTTTTAACTAAAGCTAAAATTAAAAAATGACAAAAAGTACTAATTACTGAAGTACAAACTACTAAAACTTAAATATAAGTAAAGCTAAATAGAAATTAAACTAATTAATTAAACTAATAAAGCACAAAATACTACAACTGAATTCACTTGAAAACTGAAAATATAAAAATAAAAGCTGATTTAAAATTCATGAAAATTCTGAAAAAACAAAAAAAAATGATATAAATAATACTAAACAATGGTTGAAAGTCTTCAAATTCAGTAAAGTCCTCTTCGTGTCATTACAATTAAATTTCCAGTTTAACTTCCTGTGGTCGCCAGTTCAATTCAAACTCACTCTCATGACTTCGATTCTTCAATTTTGCATTTTTCCCATGACTGCTATGAAATGGATATTGCAAGATCAGCAGCATTCGCTTTCAAATTGCAAAGGGAAAAACCAAAGCATCCTCGATTTTAAACAAAGACTAGACATTAGATGACTGACAGACTGAAGAGTTATCGTAAAATCTCTCTTGTAATAACCTGTTATCTATAAAGCCAAACACACCATGAGTGAACCGCCCAAAAGTTCGGTTAGAGTGTCCGGTTTTCTGGAAAGAGAAAGAGAGAAGAGGTATGTTATTAGTTGCAGAGAATGCTTCAAAATGTATGATTATGACTTCAAATGAGCAAGACAAACAAGCAATTTAAACAGTAGATCAGCAGATCTCCCCAAAGCAGATTAACAAGAGCACTTTTGAAATGAGAACCGAGATGTAGCGATGGTTACCGCTTGTGCCACTTGTCTGTCTACAAAAAAACATGTCCGTCTCTGCTCTGCTAACCTAGATTTTAAATCTTATGTAGGGCATTTGGTCACTGAGAGGCTAAAAAAATTGAGCTAGCTTGTCACCTTTAAATGCATCTGCTAAATGACAAGTAGGAAAGCTTCCAGTTCAGCATAAATGGACTACAGAATGGTTGATCTTATTCTGTTACAAGCTGTTATTCCCAGTTTTCAAGCAACATACTGTAAGGCATGTAATTTCTTTGTCCATTTCTAAACAAATTCATCTTGTTCAGTGGGAAATGCGATTCTCAGCTTCCCAGTACAGCTTCCTTTCCACCTGTGTTCAGTTTTCACAAAGGATGAATGTAAACTGAAGCAACAGCGAGGATGCATAAGGCAGCGGCTGTCTGTCACTCCCAATCCATTAGTTACAGGGAGAAATGAAATCCTAATGGCTGAAGCACCAGTAATTTCAAACCCTTCTTCTGTGAATCTGCTCCCTAACAGCATTAGCTAAGGACGGCGGCCATCCGTGTCAGAGACTTGTGCCTGGAGGTTTGCAGGGTTGGTGAAGGGGAAAAGCAAATAAAGGTGGATTCACTTTTAGAGGAATTACAAGTTGGCCATTTAAATTCATTTGCTTAAGCTCAGCTCTTTCTGCTTGTTGTAAAGAAAACATTTACAGGGCATTAAAACATCTGAATAATTCATAGGCGAAGAAGGATTCATGTGCATGTGATGCCGATTAATTTGTCATTAGCCTCCATGTTTGGCATCTTAATGGACGAAAAGGCTAGTTCCACTTCACCGCACAAGTGCCATGCATTATGCAAAAGATATGAATTCTTCTGTTGCCTTGTTTAGTCAAAACTCAAAACTAACAACACAGACACCACAAATGCATTTGATGGTCAGTCCACACATAAAGATGGCTATTGACAAAGCCTACGCACACTTGAGTTGCTACAAGCACCATTAGCATTTATTTACATGTGTGTCTTGGCAGAAACTGTGTTAAAGAAAGTGTACATTTCCCACTTTATGTAACATTAGTATATGTCTTACATAAGCAATAATAATTCAACTAGATGTATTTTTTTTTTTTTTACAAAAACTAAATTTGAAAGTGTTTTCCCCTCCAATTTAATGTCCACTAGACAAATATTATGCATCCAATCCCTTTGAAAACTAACAATTCACCATAAAACTATTTATTCTCAACTGCTATCCCTATATGATCAATAATAATAGGGATGCTTGCTTTTTCAAACACCACTAATTACAACAAAATCAATGAATCCACATAACAATCTAACAATCCCCAATCTATACTTTAAATGGTAAATAAACCGAGAGCAGACTTGGAGGTTGACAATGTTTGAGCTTTGGTTCCTCATCCCATGATAATCTGAAAGCTGCTAGCAACAGAGGGCCCTTGAAGCTTCAATTACATTTCACAAACTGACACTTATCCAAAATGACCTGCCAAATGCACACTCGCTCCTTTGATTGTGAGCAGGCCACCGAGGGAGGATCTTCAGCCAACCATCTGTGCTGTGAAGAGCTGAGCGACGCTCATCTTACTGGGTCAATCAGAAGTAAACACGGACTCAAGCACTCGTCGTTTGACATCCAGTGTCTACTTTGTACGACAACATCAAGAACGGCTACAAAAAAAAGACACAGGGCCCCACAACTAATTATTTTTTATGATAGTCTAATCCAATTACAAAAATTAAATCGAGTCCGCTTTGTCCATAGCTATATGGTAACAAAGAGAAAATGAAATGGAATATCCATATGTCTAACAGGTTTATAATATATATAGTTGGTAAAACAAAATGAATATTGCTAATTAGCTTGATAAATTTTTTAGAGCTAAATTTGCACATTTTCTAAAGAAATTGTGATTGCACATGTAATGCTGGGTTGTGTTCTTCCCCTAGTGCATTGCTATGTGATTACTAAGATCTGAAATATTTTAGTGATTTAAGTGGTTGCTGAGGTCTTCTGGATAGTTGTTAGGGTGTTCTAGATATCCCATAATGATCCTGCTTTCTAATAAACCTTTTTTGGCCAAAATTGCATGCATCCTTCATTATGAAGGCAATTACAATGCCTTACAATTCAAATGCATTTACAAGATAAATTAAAACAATAATCCAAGATGTTGGCATTTTGGGCAAATCAGAAGAAATGTCAAAAATAACATTTACATTTAATTCAGAACAGAACAGTTTGGACAAAAACAGTTAAATCTATCCCAGAATGCATTACAATAAGTGCAATTTAAATCAAAAAAGATATATACAGTGGGTACGGAAAGTGTTCAGACCCCCTTAATTTTTTCACTCTTTGTGATATTGCAGCCATTTGCTAAAAATCATTTAAGTAAATTTTTTTCCACATTAATGTACACACAGCACCCCATATTGACAGAAAAACACAGAATGTTGACATTTTTGCAGATTTATTAAAAAAGAAAAAACTGAAATATCACATGCTCCTAAGTATTCAGACCCTTTGCTCAGTATTTAGTAGAAGCACCCTTTGATCTAATACAGCCATGAGTCTTTTTGGGAAAGATGCAACAAAGTTTTTCACACCTGGATTTGGGGATACTCTGCCATTCCTCCTTGCAGATCTTCTCCAGTTCTGTCAGGCTGGATGGTAAACGTTGGTGGACATCCATTTTTAGGTCTCTCCAGAGATGCAAGTCAGGTCTCTGGCTGGGCCATTCAAGAACAGTAACAGAGTTGTTATGAAGCCACTCCTTCATTATTTTAGCTATCTGCTTAGGGTCATTGTCTTGTTGGAAGGTAAACCGTCGGCGCAGTCTGAGGTCCTGAGCACTCTGGAGAAGGTTTTCGTCCAGGATATCCCTGTACTTGGCCGCATTCATCTTTCCCTCGATTGCAACCAAGTCGTCCTGTCCCTGCAGCTGAAAAAAACCCCCACAGCATGATGCTGCCACCAACATACTTCACTGTTGGGGTTGTATTGGACAGGTGATGAGCAGTGCCTGGTTTTCTCCACACATACCGCTTAGAATTAAGGCCAAAAAGTTCTATCTTGGTCTCATCAGACCAGAGAATCTTATTTCTCACCATCTTGGAGTCCTCCATGCGGGCTTTCATGTGTCTTGCACTGAGGAGAGGCTTCCGTCGGGCCACTCTGCCATAAAGCCCCGACTGGTGGAGGGCTGCAGTGATGATTGACTTTCTACAACTTTCTCCCATCTCCCGACTGCATCTCTGGAGCTCAGCCAAAGCGATCTTTGGGTTCTTCTTTACCTCTCACCAAGGTTCTTCTCCCCGATAGTTCAGTTTGGCCGGACGGCCGGCTCTAGGAAGGGTTCTGGTCGTCCCAGACGTCTTCCATTTAAGGATTTTGGAGGCCACTGTGCTCTTAGGAACCTAAGTGCAGCAGAATTTTTTTGTAACCTTAGCCAGATCTGAGCCTTGCCACAATTCTGTCTCTGAGACTTTAGGCAGTTCCTTTGACCTCATGATTCACATTTGCTCTGACATGCACTGTGAGCTGTAAGGCTTTATATAGACAGGTGTGTGGCTTTCCTAAGCAAGTCCAAACAGTATAATCAAACACAGCTCGACTCAAATGAAGCTGTAGAACCATCTCAAGGATGATCAGAAGAAAAGGACAGCACATGAGTTAAATATATGAGTGTCACAGCAAAGGGTCTGAATACTTAGGACCATGTGATATTTCAGTTTTTCTTTTTTAATAAATTTGCAAAAATGTCAACAATTCTGTGTTTTTCTGTCAATATGGGGTGCTGTGTGTACATTAATGAGGGGAAAAAAAAGAACTTAAATGATTTTAGCAAATGGCTGCAATATAACAAAGAGTGAAAAATGTAAGGGGGTCTGAATACTTTCACCAATATATATATATATTGGTGAAAAATGCTAATTATGTCAAAAATGTCATTCAATACTGAATAATATTCATAACAAAATACTTAAATCCAGTCAAATTGAACATTTTACCAAATATTTGTGTGTCTCATTACCTTAGCAATATGCTAACGCCAAACTCTTTTGAAACTTTCTGAGTAGGCAGCTCAATAGTTTTAGAAAAGGGCAATAAATGTTTTTAAAAAATATGATGCAGTCAAATATGATGCAGTCATTAGTTGGCACCAAAACAACATCAGCTGCATGAAACAAAGCTGCTTTTGTTGTCTTTTTCTAGCCACTCTAATTCTTCAGACAAAAACTTCTGAGTCCCGTTGGTCAGCACCTTGGAGAGCTCAAATTATTTTTCTTGTCAGCCCACACCACAGGCATTCATACTGGATGAATCAAACAACTCTAGGCAACAGCTCTGGACGTTTTGATGCATCATTTTTACCTTCTTGGTCACAGTTAATTTATATGTTGACAAGTTAGGCTCAGACTGAAGTCTGACGAATACTGTCAGGCACTATTTAATCTGGGTTATGGTATCTGCCTTCTGCTCTAACTCCACTCTTTCAGCCCTGAGCGAGTGGGCTATTTCAATCTCACCCGGTCTAACTTTTCATTACTCCTGCCAATGCAGCAAGTGAATCACTTCACACCTTAAGGAACACATCTCTCACGGCTACCTATTGCGTTCATTAATGCTTGTGAGTCAGCAGGGCAGGTTTAGAAAAAACAGTGGGAGCTCACGTAATTCACGGGCCCCTCTACACTGGTATATGGTCACTATATTGATATTACTCAAACATCATTCTGGCTAAAGGTTCGTTCTAACCGCTTAATGTTGATCGGAGGTTTTACATTGATGGTCAATTGGTTGCAGTTTACAAGGTCAGAAAAATTGTACCTTTAGTTTTTCACTGAAGCAGCACCATCAATGGGACACATTTGTGCCTTATCTACCCATAAAAATGCATATTAGTAGCTTAAGTGAAGTTTTAAGGTAGTATTTAGTATTGAAGTGGTATTTAGGAGTAAATCAGGCAAATATTTATAGGTTTGAGGGTACTACCCTTGTCAGACAAAAGGTAAAATTTTAGCACACTTTTTCTTCCAATGTATGTTTTACATTGTGCAGAGCATTTCAAGAGAGCTCTTTAGGAAATTTGAGATTAACTGTGCCTTGCTGTGCAGAATTTTCACTTTCAAGTAGAATTTAAGACTCAATTTTCAAGATTAAAGTGTTCAGGAAAATAACTCAGCAATTGGTATTATTTCTCACATTTGTATACTAAATTATGATTAATCTTGTCTTTCTTGGATATATTTAATAATCTATAGTCACTGCACAAAGATGATGGCTGCATTTGAAACCAAATGCAACTGCCTTGCTGTCTCTTCAGTCAGTTAATTTACAGACAGCATTTTTGTATGAAGGCACCTTTTAAGGAAACTGATTTCAGACAGGCAAACCATAATGTCATGTTTAATGGTCTAGAACAAATTCAAATGGGCTTTTGAGAAATCCAAGCCAATATTGAAGTGACTAAAGTGTTTATTTCTCAGAAGAAGTTGAATCATAAGTTGATAAATTAGCATTCTTCTCACCATCAGACACCATTTTTATTCTTTCCACCAAACAAACATACATAGGATTGTGAGATCCCAGGTAGTAAAGGAGTCATCTATGATTCTATGAAAAAAACTCTTGGTAAACAAGATTATGCAAAGACTGTTTTGAGACACCTCTTCATACTGCAGAATACTGGCTGTAAAACAAGACTTTTCAGGTTTTGGACACAGCTAACAGCAAACAAGATGTGTGCTGAGTGTGATAACAACAGCACTGATGCGGTCTCATTTACAAAAAACAAAATCTACCATCTCCTTTTGCTGCCTTGCAAGCACTGGTATATCAGTTAGGAAAAGTGAATCTAGTTACCTTTAGTAGCAGCAAAGGGATATGCTGTCTCCCTAAATCATCAAATGGAGGGATGAAATAATTACATATTATTCAAATGACAGGATAGAAAATGAAACTACCATTTAACCAACATCTGAAACTATGACTCCTGTTCAGTATCCGTCTGGTCTCTAAGCTAAATCTCAGCCCCATCCACCCGCCTGTCTCCGCCGACTAAGATCCAATTATCTTTTTCTTTCACCCATCCCCCTCTCCTTTCCTTCACACCTACTTTTCCTTTCATCTTCACAAGGATTCAGTCTGAGAGGAAGAGGGAAGAGCTTGTCCTGCTCTCACCTGTAAAATGTCACAATGACATATTGCCAAAAGAAGGACACTCTCATGCATTTACAGCCAATGGCAAAGCGGTGGTGTGCAGATTGTAAATTTTCACTTTATGTACCACCCACAGAGGGGATGGTTTGCATTTTTACCTGACAATCTGTTTACAGAGAAATCGTCATTAGTGTCATTAGTGGTGTTTGCCAAGCCATAATATTACAATTTGCTATTTAAAGGGATAATTTGACCAAAAATTTAAATTTTTATCATCTACACACCCTAATGTTGTTCTAAATCAGTATGCATTTCTTTTTCTACAAAATACAAAAATAAAGAACATTCGCCCACTTTGACTTTCAATGTATGCATGCATAAAGTATGCAAAATAACATATCAAAATATCTTCCTTTTTGCGAGTGGTACGGTGTCAAATTTGTACACATTATTGGTAGAAAAGGTGGACAATAACACATAATAAAACATGATTGGGAAGAGGAAATGGGTTTTAATATTCATGAAAACATGTGAAGTGAAGTGAAGTGCTTGAGAATTGACTTGTTCTGTAAATGCTCGACATAATTTGGATTCATTCAAGTAAATCATAGCTTCATTATTCGAAATTAACACGTCCTAACATGTATCCCATGATTGCCCCAATCTGTCTAAGTGTAAAACATTAGAAAGGCACCCGATCATCTGTACAGTCAGTAAATGCAGCCATGTTGGAATGTATATTTAAAAAATCTTCGAGTATAGCCTTGTATTGTACTTTTAGGTGCAAAAAGGCTTTGTAGAAATATCCAACACAGGCCATTTCGCTCTGCAGGTTACTTGCAAAAAAAAAAACAGACTTACAGATGTGGAAAGCATATTCTGTCCCCTACGTTTGAGATTGGGCAAGGGAACGGGGCAATATGTTACATTTGGGAAGAACTGAGATTTATTCAAAGATAAATGACCCATTTTCCCAAGATCTGAACACTAAACTGTTGCTTACAAGCAAACGAATAATTGGATTACAGCTCTTTTAATCAAACTGTCTGACTATCACTATTTGAATAGCTGTTGTGCGTCCATAGCAGCATAAAAGATTGTATATTAACTACTGTTGCTCTGTACAACATCCTTATTGTAAGAGCCCTTAATAACCTTCTACACTTTTTTTGGGAGGGGGGAGGGGATGTTCTAATATAAAGCTTTAATGTTTTTGGCTCCAAAGTTATTTACAGTGTTACAGCTAAGGGTGCTTGATGTCATATTTTTCCTGTATAGTAGCTATTTTTGTGACATTGTGGGTGTTGTTTCAAGAAAATTAAAATAAAAGAGATAAATCATGATAAATATATATATTACTTTCGCTGTTATTTTGTGTTCCACAGAAGAATTAATGCATTCAGGTTTTAGAACAACATGAGTTTGAACCAAAATATCGAGCAACTTGTGATTGTTTTTTGTCTTGGACCAGTAAGTATCCCCCTAGCAACCCACTAAAACACCTTAGCAACCACACAGCAATGTCTTGGCAGTGGAATTTCAACAGGCATCTAGTTTTGGAGTGCAATAATAGCCTGCTGATGTGATGCTGTTTGGTTGCAGTATGTATTGAATGTAGTGAAAAAAGACTACAAATGTAATAATTTTAGCTGATGGTCTTGACGTAAAAATCTTCCTGTTAGTGCATTAAAGCGTGAGGTCGTCAAATTTACGATCCTACAGATCCCTAGAAATATGCATTAGGGAAAAATGGGTTGCTGCTACAAGCATTTCTGTTTTATTGCACTTGGACAAGAAAACAACCTACATGCTGACTTGCCATATGTCTTTTGTATAGTGGTGCAAAATCTAACAATAAGAGTCCCATATCCAATGCAGGTTTCAAAATGAAACTTTGCTGTGATAAACAATCTTGGATTTCCTATCCCTTGAGAAGGACCACTTAAGAGGCGACAGTAAAGCACCCAAGGGGCTGTCACCTTTGTCTCTGTGGAATCCTAGCTTAACCCAGAATGCATCAGAATAAGATGGGGTTTAATGAGCCAAGAAAATTCACCTATTCAGCTGTAATCATCCTCACGCAATTAGCCAGATGGGTGCCGTTTGTTTACAAGAAAAGGGTGGGGCAGAGGAGTGCGAATGAGTGCTAACAGCACTAAAGGAGGGAACTGGGTCAAGCCTCCCTCAGACAGAGCTCACTGAATGACAAAAACCCACATATATGGGTCAAACTCAAACTCCCAGTCAGTTATGAGTCAACATGCAAAGCAAGAATAATAAGGCATGCAAGGACTCACCTGAAAGCGTTTCTTGGACCAGATTTTCTTCATGGCTTGGAGTAATCCTGGTCTTTTGTTGCGTTTAACCGAGGTGGGAGTGACGTTTTCTGGGAGCAGGGGATTCACGTTCAGACCCGGTGGTGACCTGATCGTATCGGTAGCATGATCAGAATCCAGCTTGGACTGCTGAAAAAGCCACTTGAGAAAGGAAATGTACCCGGCTTATTGGCAATTCACCTGCTGAAATTTCTCTGAGAGCAAAACTTCTCTCTCAACACCTTGATTTTTCGGAGCATACTCCCTAAAAACTCAATTCTGTATTATAAAGTTGTTCCACTGCAGATATTGCGCTGTTGATCTTTCAGTTTAGGCAGCCGCTCAAACTAACACCAGAACAAAAAACGAGAAAAAAGAACCTAGTAGACGGCACCTCCTCAGTGCTTGAAAATTCCCAAAGGCAAATAATCAGAGCCGGCTCTAAACCATCGCTTGAAAGTTGACCAATAAGAGCGCAGAATAATAAACTCAACCAGCAGCAGCAAGCAAAGGATTGTGTGTGTGGAGAGGTAAGCAGAGAGAGAGCGAGCAAGAGCGAGAAAGGGAGAGAAACCACTACCCTGCACCGTTTCGGGGGAAGGGAGGGGAGAAAGACAAAAAGAGAGAGAGGAAGGGAAATATGGACAGATTGAGTGAGAGAGATAGAATGAGTCAGTCCTATTGAGCCTTGCACTGAGGGATGCCAGTTGGCAAATCTGTTATCATGTCCTGTTTTGCTTTTTTCCCCCTCCCCCCCTCACTTTCTCGTTCTGTTGTGCACCAAGGCTGAACGTGTCTCTCCTGCCCAGCAGCAGCGGCAACAGCTCCAGTCGGGAGTCTCCTCACCCACTGCCTTCGTTTCATATTCAGGATCAATCCCGCGACGTCAGAGCAGCCACCAGTCGAGGGTGCCTTTTTTGCACCCACCCCGCAACATTTTTTAAATCTTTTGTCTCTTCACCTTCTAACCCCCAAGTACAGGTGGACGGTAATTAACAAAATCTTTTAAAATTATAGCCTTTATTTATTTATTTTACATAACATGACTTATTCCATATATCACAATAACAGTAATAATCAAAATTGTGATTATATCAAAAAAGTAAATTGCATGTTGCTAGCAGCATAACCAACGTAAACTCTTTTCTTCTCAGGCTACAGGAGTGGGACATGTTGCTCTGCAAAGTTTAGCAGGCTAAATCCAGTCATTTCAATAGGAATCTACATGAATGGGAATTTTTTCATGAGGGTGAAAGAACTTTTTTTTACCAACAGAACTTCACTACTGTGAGAGCTGTGCTTCATACATTGCTACTGTCACGTTCGCTACTGTGAGGGAGCACAGAGTGAGGAACGAGGAGACCAGGAATACATCAACACGGATACTTTATTACTCAGGAACCAGGAACCCACTTAGCCTAGGAGGTAAACAACACTACCGACTCCCACCTAACCAGGGAACACTATTTAAACATGACAAGATGAGGGGATGACGAGACACATCTGGGATCAATAGAACTAAACGGGGAACACCTGGAGCAAATTATAAGGACAGGAACGGGAAGGACAAAATATGGGCATAGAACCCATGGTGAGCAAAACACAACACACACAAAACACGGAACAGAGTCTGACGCTAAACTGTTTGATGAGAACCACATAGTTTTTGACCCTTGAATTTCATGCACCAAAAATTTTGGTACTGACCACCCGTTAAACAATTTCAGTCGTGTTGATAAATTACCCTGTCATAAACAATATGGTTCACCAATTGAATCATTCCCACCTAGAACCCCAAAGCAGTTATTTTTCTTGTTAGTCACTTTCACTTATCTATTTAAATAAATTAATAAAGAACTAGAAACTTAAAGCACCTTACACAGCAACTCAATCCTTATCTTGACTTGCTTGGGGAACGTCATGCTCTGTATTTGACATTACTCCATATTTCCACATGGCTGTGACCTGTAAACATTGTAAAGCAGTCCTTTCCATCTGACAGCTTCAGGAAAATATCGACCAAGGTATAAATGATACATCAGCACACATTTATACGGGCATATTCACTCTTAAAATTAAAGGTGCTTCACGATGCCTTAGAATAACCTTTTTGTCTAAATGGTCCCATAAAAACCTTTCTTTCTAAAAAAGGTTCTTCAGATTATAAAAAAGTAAGAAAGAGATGCGGAATGGTTCTTTGTTGACCCAAAAATGCGTCTTCTATGGCATCGCTGTGAAAACCCTTATTGTACGCACATTTATGTTTAAGAGTGTATAATCATCATGCCAGAGCCTAACCCATTACTCATTCCTCTCTTTCCTCTCCAATAGTTTAAAATAATTGTGCCAAAAACAAATTTTTTTTTTTTAGGTTTATTAAAAGGTTTATTAGAATTTGCATCCCTTGGACAGATATCATATCTTTAATGAGAAGGCAATCATGTGCAGCTTTATATTTGCATAATGAAATCATGAATTATAGAATCACACACCTGCGATGTTAGCAAGGGGGTCTAGGAGACACATTGATTTTGAGCTCTTTAATTTCACTGTACCGTTACAGCAGCAAAGTGCATGTCATACAACAAAAACACACTCGAAAAAGACATTGAGAAACAGACTGTGGTCTACGTGACGTGGCCACTGAAATGGATTGCCATTTTTCATAGCCAAACTGCTCTCATTATAGAGGCTGACGCCTGCTGAGGCAGAACATTAAGGGTGTTTTGAGAGAGCCAGACACCTGACACATTCCCTTATTCATTCTCATTAGCTGTCACTGCTCGTGTTCATAATGACCCAGGTGTATGGTTGTTTTCCTTCATTCCTGTAGTGTTGTCCACACCTGGGTCCTTTTGCTCTAATGTATTGCATGTTAGGCCAGAATGCCTATAATTACAAACACTGCACTGAAAAGGGTATCTGGTGCACAAAAGCACATCAACTAGATGTACAATATATTTATAATGCACATATAACTGAAAAACAGCTTAATTGATTCCCAACCACTTTAATGTTTATTAGTTTAGTTGGTCAGCAATGAAAAATATCATTCTTCCATTTAATCACGTTTAATATGAAGCCAAAAATTATTTATATTCTCAAGGCACATTCCTTACCAGGATTGCTGCACATTATTCCACATGTTTGTCTTGTTTCTACCCAAACGTGCCTTGCCTCAAACAACATTAATTTTCATCTGATATCACAAATCCTTCTCATTTTGATTCCCATTTAACACCATCTTTTCATGATAAAATCAATTCCTGATGTATAAATGTCCAGTCGTACATGTTTTCCTCATTAAATATCCTGTTTCACTCAGGAATACATCAGATAACAAAAGTAAATGGGTCAGAATTTGTTATGCTCAATATGAGATTTAATTTATCGATATCTGTCTATATTGTATATTAAATTATGCATGTTCATTTCTCCTCTTATCATTTAGATTTTATAGTTTTATTTATGGTTGGTAGTGTATACTAATACATTTGTAGCATTTCAAGTTAAATGATCATTTATGCTATTATAAATGGACATTAAATTACAATGAACAATAGTATATTTATAAACCAACATTAACCTAGATTAATAAATGCTGTAAAATAATGTTGCTCATAGTTAGTTGATACCTTATGCATTAACTAATGCATGATACTCAATGCAATAACCAACATTAACAAAATGAACCTTAAAATCAAAGTAATGATCAGATCATCAGTATATCAGTATCAGCCAGAATTTGTCAAATTGGTGCATCCCTAGTTAGAATGCCATTTCATGTTGACTCAGTCTGTGATTCAATCTGTTTTTCTCAGATGTGAGGTGCTTGCTCAATGATGTGAACAGCAGTGTTACAAACTAGACTGCCAATTGACCTAGTCTCATTCTAAACATTTTCTGTGTGTCTTTCTTCTATCTCTCTCTTCAGCCCTCTCTCATTCTCTCTGACAGACAGTGGTCAATATCTGAGGGACCAGTACAGCTCTCTCTTTTCCCTGTTTCATGGATCCCATCGATCGGTCTTAAGAACAATTATAAGGCTCGACTGTATTCCACCAGGTGTCACAAAGCTGACACACGCATTTGTGTTGTTTTCACCTGTAAAACTCCCACATACCTCACTAACACTAGCCGAGACGTTGAATCATGGTGCTGAATACCAATGTTTCTGATTTAGGTTACTAGAAGAGGGGTCAGACGGTCTTTTTTTTATTTTTATGAAATACAGGTCACACTTTATTTTAAGGTCCAATTTCCACTATAAACTAACTATTAACTATGACTTTTGCCTTGAAAAACTTGAATTAATAGTTAGTAAGGTAGTTGTTATGTTTAGGTATTGAGTAGGATGAGGGATGTAGAATATGGTCATGCAGAATATGTGCTTTATAAGTATTAATACACAGCCAATATGCTAGTAATATGCATGATAATAAGCAGCTAGTTAATAGTGAAAACTGGTCCCTAAACTAAAGTGTTACCAATATTTTATATGCAAGAATAAAACTGATAAAAAGTGACAGTAAACACATTTATAATGTTACGAATGATTTCTATTTCAAATAAATATTCTTTTCAACTTTCTATTTCATGTTTCCAACACGGAATAATAAATAAAAAAGGTAATTGTGACTTTTCTTGCAATTCTGAATCTTTCACAATTCGGACTTTTTCTTATTGTTGCAATCAGAGTATAAGGCCTTTCGCACCGCGGGAACCTTTTCATAGTACCAGAACTAATTGTGGAACTACCACTTTTCGCGTGTTTGCACCGAAGGAAAGGGGTGCGGTGTACGTAAAAAAAACGGACTGCCTTTTTCGAGAACCAAATTAGCTCCTACTCCGGAGCAGGGTCTAACCAGCACAACTGGTACTAATCGTGACGTAAGTAGACATTGATTGGCCAAACGCGTACGAAAACGCCCTCACCCACTATGATTTAAAACGCTGTGTAAACATACTGTAAACATTGTGTCAACGTATTTCGCAAGTATGGAGAACAGTGATAGATGGACGGACGCTGCAGTGCAGGCACTTGTAGCAAATGTAGCACTGCCAGTTGTCGTTGGAGATTCTTAGTCCTCCTTTCCGTTCTTTCAATCGCTTTACGTATACGTCGACTTTCCATGTCCATTATTGTGGAACCCGCGAGACACAACAAAAACACAGCTCCGATCACAGCGTCCTCCATCCTCCTGTTGTTAACGTAGTTCTTTGTTTCTGTTGTTGAACGCCGCGCACAAATGACGTCGCTGTCAACCGGCTTACGCCACTTCTTAGTACACACTGTCGGTGCGTATGCAACCCTTTAAATGGTACTGGGAAATAGTTCGCGCAAAATCGTCCCAGTACTTCAGTACTGTACATTTAGTTCTGGAACTAAAGTGGTGCGAAAGGCCCTTATGTGAGCAGAGTGGAGCGGCAACAATTTCCCCTCTGCGCTCCAAGCATTCAATAATCACTCCGCTCCGGGTTCACCATTTCCCGCTCCCGCTCCACTCCTCGCTCCACTGATCAGAAACACGCTCCGTGGCTAAATTATTTCACAATGCTTGAAAAATCAAAGTTCTCTTCAGAAATTATATTAAACAAAAAATAAATGCATAATACTAGAAGAATAGTTTTAACATGGTTTATTGGAACACTACAATTAGCCCAAGTCCATATTAAATGACTGCTTAACTCCCTTAGCTTACTTGTCTGTGCAACGTCTCTACTATGGCGAAGCTGAGGGTAGTTACTTCAGAAACAGAAAGAATATCACAAAACAGCGTTGACCAAACTTTCTTCATTCCTGAATGTATGCGTGCGATCTGTACGTTATGTGCAAGCTTGTGTGTTCTGTCCGTGTGCAGCAATGTAGCAGCACATTAGTTTTGAGCGGAGATTAACAAACTGTACAACTTACAACATGCTTTAACCTCCCGCACTCGTCCATCGCCATTTTAACCTTCATATGTGATCCACATATCTGTCAAGCTAACTAATTATGTTTAATGCGTGATTTGGCATAATTTGTGCTCGTGACAGAGCGTTCTCAGAGCGAGTGAAAACCTTGACGCTCCGACTTTCAAAAAATTAGCTCCTAGCTCCAGGCAAAATCACGCCGCTCCACTCCTCGCTCCGCTCCGTTGCAATTAACAATAACAATAATTAAATTAATAATTTAAAAAATCTGAGAAAAAAAATCCGGATTGCAAGATTATAAACTCAAAAATCTGAATTGCGTTTACACTCATAATTCTAACTTTTTTTCCTCAGAATGGCGAGTTCATGTCTCAAATTGGAAGGAAGCAGTCAGAATTGTGAGATAAAAAGTCACAACTACTTTTTTATATTTTATTCTGTGGTGAAAACGGGCTTCCAAACTATTCAGCAAGGATTTTTTTTAATGACAGCTTTCATAAAATATATTTCATAATAAGAAATGTTTCTTGAGCACCAAATCAACATACTAGGTAACACGGTATCATGTGACACTGGACGATGGTGAATGGATGCAGAAAATTCAGCTTTGGCCGTAACCTGAATTGCATTGAAAACAAAGTAAAAAAAGAAAAACCTGTTATTTTCAAATAAAACAATATTACTGTTTTAACTGCATTTTTGATCAAACATTGTACCCCACAGTAAAAGTCAGAAGACAAAGGTCAATAATTAACTTGAAATCACTGCTTTGTTGAGGATCCCTTGAATAAACATTGACATTGAACCAAAGAACTATAGTGTGATCACATCTCATTCCAATTTGTTTTCCATGATGACTAATTTTAGCACGTTCAAAGAACAGCCACTCTTGAGTATCAGACAGGCTGTCTTGCAAACTCTTCACTCATAGCTGCAAATGCCCAGCGGGCAGTGAAATAATGGCTTCCTATCTTAATGTGAATGGCTCACTATACAGAGTCAATGTGAGAGTTATGTGAATGTGATTAAAGCAAGCAGTGAGTCGTCTTCCAGGAGTCAGTCCCTCCAGTAAGGGCCCAAGTTCCCACTGCACTCTCCACGCTTAGATCAGCAGGGCCTCCTATTCCCCTCTCCCTGGGGAACCATCTAATGAAATGTGCAGCAATTCCAGAAGCCCTACAAGCACAGTGTAATAACCAAAATGACTCTACTTAACAAGAACAAGTCACATAAATCACAGGGCATGGGCACTTCTGCAGCACATTTATGTATGTGCTTGTAATGGGACTCATGCAAAGGAAGTGCAGGCTTAATGTAAAATAAAAAAGTCATTATTTACTCATCTTTGTTTTGTAAAACAAAATGAATTGTTAAGAAGCATCTGCGTTCATTCAGTTTGAATTAGTATGAATGGATAAAAGGGTGACAGAGTGCATAGGGCCCAGAGGTCTGGGGGGCCCGCGATCGCCTACTGGCCATCGGGAGCACCGGGACATTCCATTCAAGTAGTGGGCCGATCGCCGAAACGAGGGAGACCTCGACCTAGGCGTTGTTTTTAAATTGCAGCGCATGCGAAACTGCATAAAACAAATACTCCAAAAGTGTGAAGCAGCGCTACCCGCTGCATCCGCCAGCCGCGCATCAAAGCAGAGCGGGATCAGTCACCCACAGTTTTTTTTTAACTACCGTTTTATAGTTTATTATTACTTATCTATTTTAAAAACCATATAACCATGGTAATGAGGACCATGGTTTTACTTCTTGTGACCACCATCCTACTAATACTATAGGGTTATGCAAAATTCAGAATTCTGAATCTCAATTCAGATTTTAAATAAATAAATAATGCTGAAATTTAAAAGGCATTCTCAATGGTTTTAAATCAATCATGCACAACCTTGGTTTTTAGATGGTATTTTAATATGCTTCAAGCTTTACTGGAATACTATGCTCAAGTTGGCCTTATTAAGGTCAAATTAAAATAAAATGTAAAAGTGCTGTAAGCAGTTTCATCCATTTTGCTAACTTCAAAAAGAAAAACAACAAAGTGATATTTAAGGTGATAGAGGTGATAACCTCAAATCATTTTCCTTATTGACATCCCAGATTCCTCTCACATTTCAAACTCTGAACGGCATGTTATCAGTGTGATAATGCAATGCTACCATTTTGTAATTGATGTGAGATTTTGGGGGGAGAGGAAAACATCATGTGATGGCGTCGATGCTTACACTGACAAATCTCTCAAACGAACAACGTAATAAAGCACTATGAAGACAAAAATCCTGTTCTCCACTGCAGAATGGCAGCAAACCAGAGCAGATGGTTCTCCCTCAGCCTGCTGGTGCCTCACAGACACTGCAAAAAAATGATCGAAGCAAATCTGGCTTAATCATCCCTTACAGTAACTGAAGCTGGGAGGTTAATGGGCTGAGTGCAGAGGAAATGGTGGGATAATTGTGGATGGTTTTCCTTTACAACAAGCACCCCGAGTCCATAGTCATCTTGGATGATGCACGGGCAGTTGCTATAAAGTACCCACAACCAGCATAGAAAATTACCTATTTGACACAGCTGCCAATGGTGGTTAACTGAAAAAAATACTGGCCATGAAACTAAACTTCACACTTTTTTATAAACAATTAATACATGTAAATACAGTATTGGGGGCCACAAAAACCCCAAGGGGGAACAAAAAATTTTGGGTAAGCTGTTTTTTTTTTTTTTTTTCCGGGGCACAACTTGTGCCAAAAACGAAACCCGTGATTTTTTTTTTTTTTTTGGGTTCGAGGTCCTAATTTTTTGTCCGGTTTTTGGGTGGGAATTTAGGTGCAAGTAACTAATTATTGTGTCCCAAACCACATGGGGTTCAGGAGGAAAGAAAAATATTACTAACCAATTGACATCCATCCCAGATGATAAGACGTCATGTTCCACTGAGGTTTTCTTGGGGGGAAAAAAAAAGTCTTTGGGGGTTAGAAGACCCAAACGTTGCGCCAGATGTTTTCATCAGCACATGATTTTATTTGAATCGCTCATGTCGCTTATATTAGCTAGGGACAGATGTTCTCACAATTTGAGAACATCTTAAACCATCAAATGCTGCAGTTTCTAATAAAGTTACCAGCCAACCGGCAAATACCTCTGTTCTATTTACTCTCCATATCTAATTTTTACTCACATTTGGTGTTTAGAGTGGGTTAATTTTGGACCTTGGACACAAGTACAGACTGATATGTGATATTCCTATGTACTTGAGCCCTAGAAGAAAACAGCAAGGGCATCCAAGAAATCAAAAAGAAATCAACAGTGTGTAATCAACTAGTGCAACTAACCAGATAATAAAATGGATACCATATAAACATGTAACCAAGCATAAAATCATGCCTTAATGGCAAAAAAGATCAACTTTTAAAATGTGGGGAAGAAGAGAAATTTGATTACACTTTATTTTAAGGTGTCCTTGTTATCGTGCAAGTATACATTTAAGTCTATTACCAAAAACGAGTACTTACTATATGGTTAGGATGAGGCTTTGGTTTAGTTGCATGTAATATGCATAATGTATTTTATTATTACATATAGTAGCACAAGTACACATAAAACAAAGTGTTACCAGAAATTTCCCAAAAAGGCGGAGAAAAAAAGTGGGGGGGAAAAAAAAAAAATGTCTTGATATATTTTATTGACTTTAAAAGCCTTGTGTCCAATCAAACACTCTGGTATTTTAGTGCACGTTTATCCATCACTCAGTACTAGCTAGCCAAATTAGGCAGATGATAACATTGAAAGCTTGCGTAACATGCCCTCATTCTCAAAACACCAACTAAACATGCTTTGTGCTGGTCATCATGTTTTATTCAGTAAATTATAGGATGCCATTATTGAAATGATCACAATTACTGATATATTAATATTCTACATTTGTATGTTTATGTAAATTTTTTACATTTGTACAAGAAACTCTTCAGTGTTTTCCAGCATGATTTCTATCTTCCATATTCACTGTAAATGCACTTCTCAAACAGCCATGATGTGAGACTGACACCTCCAGCTGACGTCATCTAAAACACTTAGCCTCCATTTTCTGCCTTCCTCTCCTCTCTCTCTTGTCTGACTCAAAGCCCACTTCACTCGCTCCTTTGCTGCTCATATGTCTCTTCTTCCTCATCTTTTCTGGTTTTCTTACCCCCACAAATTCAAGCTCTTTTTCTCTGTACTTGCAGTTATACCTGTGCAAATCATCTTTTTCTCTCCAGCACCTTTAAGATACTAATCATGCTGTTCTTCTAGATGAAGTCCTGATAAAGCATTCAGCTTTATCATCACTGGAGTAAACTATATTTTAAAAATGCATTAAAAAGGAAAATGGTTATTTTAAATTGCAAAAATATTTCACTGTTTTCTGTTTTTACTGTATTTATTGATCAAATAACGGTATAGAAAAATTGCAGGCTATTCATTATCTAGTTCCTGCACATAAACAATGCACATGCATAACACTGAAGTCATGTTTTACACAAACAAAATCAATAAGTGATTCTATTATGCTAGACAACATGTATACTTCAGAAATTTTGGTGTCTACCGCCTGGTCTCCCTGTACTTTCACTGTAAATGCTTTACTGCACACAACATTTAGCCTTTTTTCAATTTTTTAGCCTGAGGGACTTATTTTCTGTGGTTATTGAACCTGGAATATTCGTTTAAAGCTCCTTTGCACTAGCAGATCCATCCTGGGCATCGATCATCCAATAAGAGCAGTTCTGTCTCTGACGTACAGTCACATAATGGAAAAGGGCTAATAAAATTACACAGACAAATTTTAGACCGTGTTTCATCTCTCTGTCTGCCCGAGCACACAGACATTATTCTCTTTCTGTCCATTAAAGGAGACATTTGTTTTGGCTCAAGTCACATTAGCTCTAACCAGAAATGGTCCAGTGTACCTGACCTTTCTGCCACTTATTGATAGGATACAGTATAAATGATGGCAAAATCAGTGCTAACATTTTGAATTGTAACATTGCTAATATTGTTGTTGGTTATTGTTTTCTCATTTGGGAACGGCTTAGGGACAAATCAGTGTCTTTAAATGTCAATGTACACTGAGAAAATATTTTTAAAGGGTCATATGATGCGATTTTAATTTTTCCTTTCTCTTTAGAGTGTTACAAGCTCTTGGTGAATAAAGAAGATCTGTAAAGTTGCAAAACTAAAGTCTCAAATCCAAAGAGAAATATTCTTTATAAAAGTTCAGAGTCAACCACGCCTACCTAAAACGCTCGTTCTAACACGCCCCCACATATTACGTCACGATCTGGGAAGATTTGCAAAACGCCTCCCAAATATTCACGCAAAGAAAGAAAACGTAACTTTTATTCTCGCTGTAGTACAGTTGCTGCTGCCGCCATGTCCTGAAGACGCTGTGTGTTCCGTTGTGAAAGCAAAACTACTTTGTTTGGCCTTCCAAAAGAGGTCGATATCCGCTTCGTCATGCCTGGAGCTGCTCCGTGCTGGTCGCTGAGGAAACACAACTTCGCGCTGTGGATCGCCGGACCAGCTTTCACCGTGGACGAAGCAGAGTCCAAACCGGGGTCGTCACATGTGGTTGCCGCAAGTCCGCCGGCCGCGCCGTTCTCAAGCCCGCCCGCCCACCTCCGCTCACTCAAGCCCGCCCGCCACCGCTCACTCAAGCCCGCCGTGTGAAACTACTTTGTTTGGCCTTCAAAAAGAGGACACGACTAGAAATAAATGGTTAAGTTGTATTTACAACACTATTCCAAAACCATTCAACCCAAATATTCAGATGTGTGCAGCGCATTTTAAGGAGGACTGTTTACTGATCCTGGTAGAATAACGTTAGACTAAAATGCCGGCAGTTCTGACTCACATACTGTAAGTACGTTTTCATATTAAAAGAATTTGCCACTGATGATTCAAACGCGAGCAGTGTAGAGTAGCGCTTTTTTGTTTGTCATTTCTCCGATCACAAAGGCAGACATGGTTTTATGTTTACGCGGCACAATGCAACGCAAATTATAAAAAGACAGTATAAGTCATTATAATACGTAATTATGTTCCCATTGGATGCAACAAATGCCTCGTTTATAATGTTTTTTTTTAATGTTTTTGTCTCGTCGCTCCCGGCCGGACAGGGCATCACAATATGATAAGAGGCGTAACATTTCCGTCAAACGCTTGAGGTATTCGGCCAATCACAACGCACTGGATAGCTGGCCAATCAGAGCACACCTTGCTTTTCAGACCGATGAGCTTTGTAAAAATCGACGCGTCAGAAAGGCGGGGCATAGAATAGCAACAATAATGTACATTATGTGGAAAAAAAATTGTTTTTTGAACCTTAAACAGCATAAACACATTTCATTACAACAAATACACAAAATAATGTTCTTTTTTTTAGCAACATAATACTGACCCTTCAAAGATTGTGGAAAAGAAACCGTGTTGGTTAATTACTTATAACATCAAACTAACCGACTGACTAGCTGGCTAATACTTACATATAACACCTGGGAACTGACTAGCACATTCTGAAGTGTTTAGATTTTCTCCACAAACACAATAAGATTAAATTTGTCCCATTATTAACCGCAAGTAGGTCAACATGAGATTGGAGAAAGGTAGGAGTATTTAAGTGAAATCAGTTCTTTGTGCGTCTATGTGATTGCTTATATAGGCCAGGGGTGCCCAACCCTGCTCCTGACGATCGACTGTCCTGCAAAGTTCAGCACCAACCCTAATCAAACACACCTGCCTTTAATTTTTAGTGTTCATGAAGACCTTATTAGCTTCTTCAGGTGTTTTTGATTAGGGTTGGAGCTGAACTTTGCAGGACAGTCGATCGCCAGGAGCAGGGTTGGGCACCCCTGATATAGGCCCTATCGTCTTGAGATCCAATCAGCATTAAGAAGGTCAGGTTAAAAAAGCCTACAAACTAAATCATCTGTCCAACACTTGTGCCAAATCTAGCAACTGTTTTTTACCTGTCATTCAATTTACCTGGAATAATGGGGTTTTGTTGAACTACAAGCAAAAAGAAAAAACCATGATGCGCCAATTGTCACAGAAGTTTTGTAACCTTTTTTACTCAGAGTAAAGCTTTTACAAACGCTAGCCGATTTGGAATGAGGTAAATACAAAACACCCTGCAGAGTATGACGCACTAAGCCAGCAACAAAAAGCCATTGAACAACAATGCAGTCACACTGCAGATGCACTCAACACACCAAGTTAGGCTCTTGAGAGCATTATGTGGAAGTGTCTGTGGCTGCTGATAATAGCTTTTGCTCCCTTAGGAGCTTCCCTTAGCTTTACATAGTGCTTTAACAAACAGAGAAGGACAACAGCAATTCTCAACGGTGTTAAACTGGTGGCAAAAGCTACACAATCACAACAGAAACAAAGAGATCACTGGTCAGATGCCACCAAACAACCAAAGGACATTGTAGGTTCATAACGATGTCGAACGTGATGTGAAAATATTATAGTGAATTTGCTTTCGCCAACCTAGGGAGGCGAAATAGTGAAGTGATGGGTACTCACGTCACCAATGACGTTGTGATATTGGATCTCATGTCACGTAGGTATGGTATGAGTACATACATAAAAGATTGGTGAGATATCGTTAACTTGTAGAGCCTTTTTACTGTATTATCAGCACAAGGAAGACACAAGTGTAATAAACTAGATTTTATTAACAAAAGACAAAATAACAATTTGGTGCCCACACACTGTTATTTGCAAGCACACAGAAAGCCTTAATTTATACAGCATGCAATCACAGAATTGATTCCTCTTTCGCATCTCCTTGCACTTGAATGGGCACATACACATCAAATTATCTCAAAATACCTGTCTCAGCAAGTACTCTTTTGAACACATTCGGCACATAAAGCGCGAATTGTCGGAGATTTTAATATTCACGGTGATAATACAAATTATGCATTAGGACTTGCAACTGACCTAATAAACTCTTTTGGAGTAAAGAAAAACGTCACCGAGCCCACTCATCATTTTAATCATACGCTAAATTTAATTATATCGCATGGAATTGATATTACTGATATAGATATCGTACCTCAAAGCGATGATGTTACTGACCATTTCCTTGTATCGTGCATGCTGCTGTAGCGTCTCGACCAATCTGACACAATAATTTTTATTTGATTTAACAAATCAATTATTCATTAGGTTTACAAATCGTCACAGTCCCCTCACTCATTAAACTGGATGCCAGGATTTCTGCTGGACACCATCCCCCTTTTGGTCACCATGACAACTAATCATGATGTCACTGGTTTTATGGCCTAAAGGAATGTGGGCAGACAAACTCCCTCATTTTCCTCATTAGAAAGACACATAATGCCCAGAGAAAGGACTGTTCTCTAATTAATTCATAGGAAAACCTTTCTTTGATTGAATACCCATATCCTTTGGTCATTGTGTATACCATTACTGTCTTGTATATTGTCTGTTGTAGTGTATGCTGTTTTATTCATGTTATCATAGACCTCTAGTTAATATAACCTCACCTATTTCCTGTCTAGTATCTATGAATTCGCCTTCATATAATCGAAACAAGCGTGTATATTATATAGTGGTACATAGGCAATATATATTAGGGCCTTGAGAATCGTTAATAATTTCGATTTAAGTCCTTTTGCAAATTACCATGCTTAGAGAACAACGGGTCGTAAACCCTCCAGCAATTGCCAACTCCCGCTCGGAAATTCCATTTTGCTCATGGGACAAGCCCATCTTGAAAGGCGGAGATCTTCTCAGACCTTAAAGGCCCGGCTCCAGGGACCCGCCCCAGTCTGTGGTTCGGTCATAAGCTAAGAAGATGTGAAAAAACGCTTCAGGATATCAAATATTGTGCCAGGCCTTTCGGCCTAGTCCTTTCCATACATCAAGTGACTCTGACTCAAACTGGTACTTTCTCATCAACCAACTTCAGCAAGTTCTTGGGGCCGTAAGATCGCATCAGGAATTTTTGTTCATACAGACGTGCAAGTATCCAACTTAGTGTTTAATTGATGCATTAAGTATCAGTACACCTTTTTACAAGGGTGTTGAGCTAAGAATCTGAGTTTTTTCCCTCAGGTTTTAGCTCTGATGAAATGCAAAAATGGTTCCATAAAATGTCATCCTTATGTCATTTCTTTAGTGTTAAACAACTGTATGGGGGTGTGCGTGTATGTGTCTGTTAGACCCGGCTTAATGTGTATTTGTATGTTAGACTAGTTTAAGTGTTTGTGGTTAAACCTTACTTGTATCACACTTGACGGGTTCAGTGTTTACTCATAACCGGAGTCAATAATCATGCAGATTTTCGTTACAAACTTATAGAATTGTACAGAAAGAAAGTTATTTCCCTTAACCAGGAAAAATAACGTTCTTAGAATTGACAAGACGGATGACCCTGAGAGGTCAGCTAAATATCAACAGCGGATCTAAAATATTCATAATTAATTATAACTAGCTATGGTTAATATTCAATTTCCCCATGAGCTGATCGCTACATGCGTATTACTGATATTAACTATATGGCTCAGCTTTATCGTCCGGGCAGAACTATTGTTCCAACCACCAAAGATAGATTGCAAATAAACTGCCTGATTTATCTCAACTGCTTTGTGTACCCTTAAGTACACATGAACTAGACGAAATGAATAGCAACATGGGCACTATCTTCTCTAAACTACATTAGAAGCTGTTGCCCCCATCAAAAAGGTTAGAGAAAAACATACTGCACCATAGTACAACAGTAATACCCATTCTCTCAAAAAAAAAAAACTCGTAGTCTTGAGCGCAAATGGAGAAAAACTAACTTGGAAGTTGTTAGAATTGCGTGGAAAAACAGTATGTCCAACTATAGACAAGCTCTAAGAGCTGCCAGGGCCGAGCATATCCACAAAATAGAAAATAACCAAAGTAATCCAAGGTTTTTATTTAGCACAGTAACTAGATTAACAAATAATCAGACGTCAACCGAACCAAATATTCCCTCACAGTTTAGTAGTGATGACTCTATGAATTTCTTCACTGATAAAATAGAAAACATCAGAAATACAATAACAAATTTAGATTCTACAGCGTATAATACTTCAGCTTCATTCATCGCACCAAAAGATAAAATGCAGTGCTTTACAACAATAGGACAGGAAGAGCTAAATAAACTTATCACTGCATCTAAACCAAACATGTGTCACAGTCTTCAGCGGGTGTGCCCAGGAGGGCCACCAGATGACTGTGTGTTCTGGGAGCACATGGCTTGTGGTGTTTGTCTGTTGCCATGTGCTCTCTCCTGTCTCTTGTCTGGCCCCTCCCATCTTGTTACCTCATTAAGTTGCTCCACCTGTGTCTCCCTCATTAGCCTCCTCGTTTGGTTCCTATTTATTCTCCTTGTGTCTGCCGTCCTGTGGGGATCCGTCATTTCTCATTGTGTGTGTTTCGTGTCTGCATGTGGTGCAGCTTTGAGCCTGCTTGTCTGTTTTTCCCCTTTGGGGTGGTTTGAGTTTGTTTTTGTTTAATTTTTTATGACTAAAATAAAGTACCATTTCCCCAGCGATTGAGTCCTCGCTTCATCTCCCCGCACGCACCGTGACACATGCCTGTTAGATCCTGTACCCACTAAATTATTGAAAGAGTTGTTACCTGTAGCAGAAGAACTGCTTTTCAATATTATTAACTCGTCGTTGTCTGTAGGTCACGTCCCAAAACCATTCAAGCTGGAGGTCATTAAGCCTCTTATTAAGAAACCATAACTAGATCCTAGTGAACTGTCAAATTACAGACCTATTTCAAATCTTCCTTTTATGTCTAAGATTTTAGGAAAAGTTGTGTCTGCTCATTTGTGCTCCTTCCTGCAAAAAAATGATATTTTTGAAGAATTTCAGTCAGGTTTCAGGCACCACCATAGAACAGAAACTGCACTTGTTAAAATTACAAATGACTTGCTTCTTGCGTCAGACCAAGGCTGTGTCTCATTGCTAGTTTTACTTGATCTTAGTGCTGCATTCGATACTATAGATCATGAAATACTCATAGATAGATTACAAAACTATACAAGTATTCAAGAGCAGGCTTTAAGATGGTTTAAATCCTACCTGTCCGATCGCTACCACATTGTTCATTTAAATGGGGAGTCATCTAAAATATCACCAGTAAAATATGGAGTGCCACAAGGATATGTCCTAGGTCCTCTGCTATTTTCGCTATACATGTTGCCACTTGGTAATATTATTAGGAAATAAGGGATTAGTTTCCACTGTTATGCCGAGGATACTCAACTATATATCTCAACAAGACCAGATGAAATTATCTAAGCTAACAGAATGTGTTAAAAAATGTAAAAGATTGGATGACCAAAAAATTTCTCCTATTAAATTTGGATAAGACAGAGATATTACATATTGGACCAAAAGACAGTACACAGAAACTCTTGGATTACAATTTGCAACTAGAAGGATGCACGGTTAATTCATACCTACAGTCAAAAAGCTGGGTGAGGGCGGGGTGTTATATTGCAACTTGTCTTTTGAAAATCATATTTCCCCAGGTTACAAAAACAGCATTCTTCCATCTAAACAAAAATTGCCAAGCTACGAAACATGTTACCCGTTTCTGATGCAGAAAAGCTAGTTCATGCATTCATGACCTCTAGACTGAACTATTGTAATGCACTGCTAGGTGGTTGTCCTGCATCTTCAATAAACAAGCTACAGATATTCCAAAATGCAGCGGCTAGAGTCCTTAACAGGTCAAGAAAATATCATATTACCCCAATTTTACAGTATCTACACTGGCTACCTATTAAGTTCCGTATCAGTTACAAAATATTATCACTTGCCTATAAGGCCCTTAATGGTTTAGCTCCTGCGTGCCTAACTAGTCTTCTAGCACGCTACAAACCATCACGCTCCCTAAGGTCGCAAAATTTTGGACTTTTGGTAGTACCTAGGATATCAAAATCCACTAAAGGAGGTAGAGCTTTTTCATATTTGGCTCCCAAACTCTGGAATAGCCTTCATGATAACATTCGGGGCTCAGACACACTCTCTCTGTTTAAATCAAGATTAAAGACACATCTCTTTGGCCAAGCTTCAAATAATGCATCTCATAATCTTTACTGCAGTCATAATCTTTTACTGCAGTTATATCTAATAAAATGCACATTATTATTATTTAGCTTGGCTTAAACAAATACATTTTGCTTGGTTGGAACAGCAGCTACGCTAATTATGTTTGTATTTGTTTCTCTGTTTTTAGGATTTACACAAGCTTCAGTCTGGAACCAGAACACCTGAGAAGAGATGATGCAAAACTCTCAGAGGACCTCAGATGATGCCAACCCTGAAAAAACATACAGAACTACCAAATTTTGCTATAAGTTTGATTGCATAATATAATAATTGCTGTTAATATTATTCATCGTATGTTTTATTACGTCTTATATTGATTTTTCCGTTATTTTTTTTTTTTTTTTTTTTTTTCTTTTTTTATGCTGGTCGTCTGGTCAGAGGGAGACGGCCCCCGATGAGCATGGTTTCCCCAAGGTTTTTTCTCCATTCTGTCACCGATGGAGTGTTGGTTCCTTGCCGCTGTCGCCTCTGACTTGCTTATTTGGGGACACTTCATTTCCAGCGATAACGTTGACATGATTGCAAAGATATTATTTAAACTGAACTGAGCTGGATGATGAACTGTCTTTAACTGAAAAATTGGTGTTTACTATTGTTATTTTGCATTAATGACACACTATTTTACTAATTAATGCTGCACAGTTGCTTTGACACAATCTGTACTGTTAAAAGCGCTATATAATAAAGGTGACTTGACTTGTCTTATCTGAATGTAAACAGTGGAGCAAGAGATCACATTTGTATTGTTATATTGGATCCGTGCAATCAGTCTTAAAGGGACAGCAGCCTATAAAAACCTGCTGCTGTCTGTCTTAATGTTAATCAAACAACTTTCAACAAAGAATAATCTATACTTAATTTATACAGTGAACACTATGCATTACATTTCTGTACCTGAAAACGTATTAGACCTTATTTTATTTGTAATTTTACTCTATTGTATTCTTGCTTGAAATGTGTTATTTGTTCTTATATATTACGGACAGTTCATTTATGTTTAAAAATGTTTGGACCTTTTAGTTATTCTAATAGTCTGAAGAATGACTGCCCAAAGGGTACAGGGATTTTGAAATTGAAAATACTAAGTAATAATGATGACACGATTTAGGAACGTAGCAGAGGTTTTCTCTCTGTCTGGTCTATTTATTGCAAGAAATTGATAGGGTTTGAGGTCATTTCATTTCATTTCATAAAAATATATATGAAAAAAGAATGAAAAGAATTATGTACATGCAACATACATACCTACATGTTCCATCCGTTCATACAGACGCAATCAATGGTTGTCAAGGTATAAATAAAGAATAAGCTCAAAAAGTTGTGGGATATTTCAGATCCATGCTGTTATGCCCTGACAACCATTGATGGCGCCATGAGATGGTGATCATACATAATCCAAACCCAAAACCAAATAAATAAATGACAAATAATTATCTGAGATCACCACAAAAATCTATAATATAATATAATAAAGAAGTATTCCAGATATAAATTATCTGCATACTATAATATTATAATAGTGTCTGTGTGTGTGTGTTCTGGTATACTGGTATTTCCTACATTATGAGGACCAAATTTCCCTGTAAGTATAGCAAAACCTGGATATTCTGACCTTGTGGGTTATCTAAAATAGAAGAAAGTTTTCTGTAAGGGGTAGGTTTAGGTGTAGGGAGGGTAAGGGGTAAGGGGATAGAAAATGCAGTGTGTACAGTATAAAAAAAACATTATGCCTATGGAATGTCCCCACAAGGAAAAAAAAGGAAACCTGTGTGTGTATGTGTAACTGAAAGTGTAGGGTTAGGGGATAAAAAAAGTATTTGGTCAGTATAAAAGTAATAGAAGTCTATGGAAAGTCCCCACAATTCACAGAAAAAAACATGCGTGTGTGTGTGTGTGTTTGTCTCAGTTTACAGAAAAATACAGACACAAACAATGTAATACATAATAATAATAATAATACATATGAAATATACCATATTCATGTAATTTATAATATAATGAAAGATACATGGTGACAGTACTTAAACAGTAAGGTTTTCAACTGCACACAGCATTTGAACGTGGAAATATGAAAAAGGGGGTTGAAGGCAATATTTTTGGTGGAGAAAAACTTCAAAATGAAATACATTGTGTTAAAATATCTGTTAGAAATCAGAAAAGATTTATTCACATGTATCACATTCTAACAGCCCATAAATATTTTCAAGATGTTAATGGAAAATATAACACATGAGAAGAGTCACAAGGCGCTTGTCACACAATTCTTTTGACTCTCTGTACACCCAAATGTTTGTTCAGACCCCTGAGATGCCTGAGATGCCTCTGTTAGAAGGAAATGTTTTGCTCCCCCCTTTACAGGAAACACAGGCCACTCCTCGTGAACTCTTTCACAACAGGATGAAAGAGGGAAACTGTCTGGATATCTTAAAACATTGC